>CM060959.1:20037671-20302671 GCA_030765055.1 Mantis religiosa | reverse complement strand
TAGCACCTCATAATAATTACAGTATAAAGAATTTGCTACAGTTTTCTAAAAAAGACAAAATTTCAGACAACAAAAAATCTGGTATTTATCAAGTTAACTGTTTAGAATGCGATAAGATCTATATTGGTAGAACCAAGCGTAATTTAGAAACCAGAGCGAAAGAACATTTTAGAAATATTAAATATAAACAGACCGAGAAATCGGCAGTAGCTGATCATTTTTGGTCATATAATCATGAAGTAAATCCAGAAGTTAAATTATTGAAACAATTGAAGGAACCGATAGATTTAATGGTTTGGGAGAAGATATTTATTTTGAAAAATAAGGATCGCGTAATGAATTTTGATATCCCTCCTATAGACATCATCAATAAGTTTGTGTTGTCCCCGATAGATGGCAGTTAGATAAGGAGCTATCCTTCAAACTCCGGTAGTGGTCAAGGTCAGTCCGTCAGTTAGTGGGTGAGTGTCAAGCTGAATGGCTGAGGATAAAGCAGATGTTTGCTTTGAAACCGGTCCCCAAGAGTTAAATAAGATAAGTGAAGTTGTGTTACTAGTGTTTAGTTATTATTTATAAAGTAGGCCTTGTACTGTTAGACATAAATAATCTCTACAAAGAGTCAATATGGCAGAACAAGCAGAAGAATTTAAAAAGTTAAAATTTGCGAGACAAGAACACGGAACACCTACTTTAGCATCATTATATTAGAATCTCTTTGACTATCGATTACCTCGTAGACGACTTAGTCCGATGTTAAATTTTCTTTAGTTATCTGAAAAACAAGTAACAAACATCTGACATCTACAATGTACAGCAATATACTCTATTATTCTGGTTTCATTGCAAAATTAATATTATAAGTCATATCGGACGATGAAGGAAATTATGTTCAAATGAGTACAGGGTACGTAGAGCTTAGAGTTACTACACATTAATCTATCAGGATAAAGGGAAACCTTATCACCCTGACCGAGATTAGAACTAGGGACCTCTTGAGCATGACACTATCACCACGCTACAGAAACGGGCCATAGGGTTACCAGACATTCATCTTTCAAGATAAAGGGAAACCTTATCAACCTGACCGAGATTAGAACCCAGGGACCTCTTGAACGAGACACTACCATCACACTAAATAGAAGTGCCCCTAAAGACTATACAATTCTGTACAACTAGTAAGATTATCTCTGTAAACCTATCTGAATAGGATGGCCTCAGTGGTCCATTTGTAAACTAGTGATACATGACTTGTTCTAAGTTTTGACTTGCTGTGTTGCAGAGGAAGGTCCTGGTTAGGGTCCTGCTGCTGCTGACGACAATGGTTGGAGCGGGGAACTGTGGTCTTCTGGACAAGGGTTTCTTTGAGGAAGGAGAGACGGTGAAGCTGAGAGGATCCGCACAGACTACCCACACTATCCGTCTACCGGTATCGGTGCGTACCGTCAGGGTAACCAGGACATTCGCCGTACCCGTACCAGTACCTTTTCCAGTACGTCGCGACGTTCCGGTGCCCGTCCATGTGCCTAAACCCATCCCCGTACCCGTATCGTACCCTGTTCCCGTGACAGCCCACCCTGAACCTTCTAACCCCTTCCCGTTGTACACAGACCCCGCTAACCCCATATTCCAGGAAGCGTCCAACCCCATAGCTCAGTTTCAACACCCGTCCCTTAGGGCATTCGGGTCCCCAGGCTCCAGCATCACCCTCAAGGACGGCTCCATGGGGTTCGTGGTCGGGGCCAGCTACGGAGTCTCCGACAACGGCGGCTTCGAAGGGAAACACCCTGGTGCCGTATTCAACGATCCCATTGGCCTCGCGGGTTCCTCCAGCAGTGGGAGTCCTTCATTCAGCATTGCCAAGTCCATCGAGAGTAGTTTCGACTCAATAGGCCTGGGAAACGCCCTTCAAGGAGATGATAAAGGCAGGAAGTAGCCAGGACATGGTTGTCGTCGGTTATACCAAAGCATTAGTGTTCAAACATCCCCTAGACAACCACATTATATGAGCATCATCATGTTTATTGTCATTACATCTACCCATTTTTCATCTTGTATATAGTTGTTAATAAAGACTATTTTGTTACCTAAACTCCAAGAGATTACAATTCCCAAATTCCTTTTGTTGGTTATTTCAAGGCTGTAAGGGTTGGCTATAATCTCGACGTTGCATGGCAGGGAAAATGATACTCTGTATAAATCTTTATTCTCCGGATCGGAGGCAAAATGTAAGCTGCACTGGCTGAGGGGAAGGCAGCTTTACGAGCTGCCAAAGGGGCAGTTTAAATCTGTCCTTTACTTCCAAGATTTGGCCCCCTTCACCTCCCTTACCACCCTCTTTCTTCCTCACATTTTCCTCTGTCCCCTCTTCCCATCACTCTCTCCTCTTTTCCCTGACCTTCCTTACCCCGCCTCTCTCCACCTCCCCCTTCCCTAACGTATCTCACCTCCCTCTCTCCACATCCAACTCCACTCTCTTCTCTTCCCTCCCTCTTACTTCCTCCAATTTCTATCTGTCCCCTCTTCCCACCACTCTCTCCTCCTTCCGCTGACCTCTCTTACGTCGACTCTCTCCACCTCCCCTTCCCTACCTTATTTGCCCTCCTCTCCATCTCCAACTCTACTCTCTCTTCTCTTCCCTCCCTCTTACTTCCTCCAATTTCTATCCGACCCCTCTTCCCAACAATCTCTCATCTTTTCCGCTAACCTCTCTTACCTCGACTCTCTGCCACCTCCCCCTTCCCTAACTTATCTCGCCTCCCTATCTCCACCTCCAACTCCAGTCTCTCTTCTCTTCCCTCAACTCTTATTTCCTCCAATTTCTATCCGTCCCCTTTATCCCAACACTCTCTCCTATTTCCCCTGACGTCTCTTACCTTGACTCTCTTCACCTCCCCCTTCCCAACCTTAACTCGCGTCCCTCTCTCCAGCTCCAACTCCACTCTCTCTTCTCTTTCCTCCCTCTTACTTCCTCTAATTTCTATCCGTCCCCCTCTTCCCAACACTCTGTCCTCTTTCCCTTAACCTCTCTTACCTCGACTCTCTCTATCTGCCCCTTCCATATCTTATCTCCCCTCCCTCTCTCCACCTCCAACTCCACTCTCTCTTCTCTTCCCTCCCTCCTACTTCCTCCAATTTATATCGGTCCCTCTCTTCCCAACCTTCTCTCCTCTTTCCCCTGACCTCTCTTACCTCGACTCTCTTCCATCTCCCACTTCCCTAACTTATCTCGCTTCCCTATCTCCACGTCCAACTCCATTCTCTCTTCTCTTCCCTCAACTCTTATTTCCTCCAATTTCTATCCGTCCCGTTCATCCCAACACTCTCTCCTATTTCCCCTGACCTTTCTTACCCTGACCTCTCTTACCTCGCCTCCCTATCTCCACCTCCAACTCCATTCTCTCTTATCTTCTCTCAACTCTTATTTCCTCCAATTTCTATCCGTCCCGTTCATCCCAACACTCTCTCCTATTTCCCCTGACCTCTCTTACCATTAATCTCTTCACCTCCCCCTTCCCAACCTTATCTCGCCTCTCTCTCCACCTCAACTCCCCTCTCTTCTCCTCCCTCCTTCTGTCTCCTACTTTCTCTCCAACTCTCCCTCTCTCCTACCCCTTCAAAATTAGTCATACCTCATTGTGTCAACTATACACTTAGCTAGTTTGGAGGATTAGTTAGAGTAAATCTTATATGCCTTACTTGAGAGCCATATGACTAAATATGCTTCTTCTCTCCCACTTCTTTCCTCCTTTCCCCTGCTCAAAATCATCTTCTTACCAGCAAATGACTTTGACAGTCTCAAGTTATGCGATAGATCCCTGAAGTGCAAGGCTGAAGCCTTCGAAACGTACATTTCGGCTTTAATAATCGCATCCTTGGTTCTTATTTTGAGAGAATATTTTGTTCGTGTTATATTTATTTTTATAAATTTACTATGAATGATATTACTCAAATAAAATGTCCAAATATGTATTTATAAAATATAATAATGAATATACAAACCTCTATATTAATGTCCACTAAGATTTCGACAATCTAAGATGGAGATTAAAACGACAACGTGGACAGTCCAGTTGACAACTCTTTTAAATACTTATTTATGGTAGTAACGAATCAAAATGTATTTTATCGATGAGTAGAAGGTTTGTTAATTTCCACGAGTGTACAAATAAGCCTTGAGTATCATACAATATTTTATCAAACACTTACCCTAATCAGTAAAAAGGCTTACCACTTTTTAATTAAGCTATAATAAAGTAGTGAAATTATTTGTAATTTTATGTTCTGGAATATAGGACTATCTAGACCAAGGATGTGTGCCGTTGGCTAATACCTAATATGAGAGAATCGATATTGGCTAGTCATTTGTTTTAATTGTTGGTGTGACAACTTTAGTGAAACAAGAGAAGGTATCTATACCAGAAAAAGTTTTGGAGGAAGTCAAGAGCGTTTTATAATAAATATTACACTTGAAATGTAGACCTAGTGAACTATGAAATGTAGACCTATGAACTGTAACCATGACTACGAGAGATCTATTCCCATTTTTTACAAAGTTCCCTATCTGGATTTAACGGGGGAATACATTTTGCTAGGTGAAAGAGTGATCTGATGTTATTTACTATCTGGTAAAACAAAAGCGCGGTTACTGTCGTGTGTCAAATCACGGCGTAACCCTTCACTTCGACTCGTGCTCTCGGCAAGTCGTGAATGTAGGACGCTAGAACACGACAAATTCCTGGGGTTCACAAAAACAATAAAAAAAAAAAAAAAAAAAATAATAACTTTCTCTATTGCAACTAAAATCAACATAGTTCACTGTCACATTGCTTTTTCTACCCAGTCTTAACCAAACTAGTCTGACAAAACTCTACTTTTCTGTATACACGAGCTAGTCCAGATGAATATAGCCATGTTTCTGTATTCATTTGTTAGGCTTATAAAATGATTATGGAAGACTTAGCTTTTTGAACATTAGAAGGTCTTCTTATGTCTATATACTCCTGAATGGGGCATTCGAGAAGAACAGATGACGCGGTAGAATACCAAGTGCGCCCGCATCTAAGATGATTCCTTTTTGCGGCTACCTTCCACACTGCTTATATATCCCTTGGGGAATCCGGGATTATAGAGGATGACTATCTGGAGATAATTCCCTATCATGCACGTCGAAACCTTCGCCGACAATTCGAACCAAGATGAAATAGAGGTCTGGGAAACTGGGCTATGCAACCACCCTCCCCAACACCCAGGTAACATGGTCATCCACGGAATAGAAAGCATATCCACCTGTCTCTATATCATAGTGATAGCGTGTCACATTCAAGAGGACCTGGCCGCGCCGTGGCTCAGTGGTTTTACCGCTTGGCTCTCACCAAGGCGGCCCGCGTTCGATCCCAGGCAACCGCAAAGTGAGATTTGTGGTGGACAACACGGCGCTGGGGCGGGTTTTCTCCAGGACCTCCGGTTTCCCACGCCATCTCATTCCACCGGTGCTCCATCATCATCTCATGTATCATCAGTGTCACCGCCTGCGGTTCCGTATGTAGTAAAAGCGGGCGCTAAACACTACACATTAAACACTACACACACATTTCAAGAGGACCCTAGTTCTAATCTCGGTCAGGGTGATAAGGTTTTCCCTTACCCTGAAAGATTAATGTCGGGTTAGTTTCATCTCTGTGTACCCTGTACTCATTTGAACATAACTTCATTCATCGTCCGATGACTGAATGTTGGAGAACTTGGCTCGCATGTGTATCGTGGAGATACTGCCTCGTTCAAGAGGTCCCTAGTTCTAATCTCGGTCAGGGTGATAAGGTTTTCCCTTATCCTGAAAGATGAATGTCTGGTAAACCTAAGCTCTATTTACCGTGGGCTCATTTCATTCATCGTCTGATATGACTTAACTTTGGAGACATAGCCCGTCTCTGTATCATGAGGTCGCAAGTTCTAATCTCGGTCAGTGTGATAAGGTTTTCCCATATCCTAAAAATGAATGTCTGGTAACTCTAAGTTCTATGTACCCTGTACTTATTTGAACATAATTTCATTCATCGTCCGATATAAATTCAAAAATTAAAAATCGACACTAACAGAAGAAGTCCCGAAACTAAGCGAGTGGCCACATCCTTCAGAGAGAATGCGTGTTCAAGAAGCACAGGAAGACATACAGTACAACATAGAGATTTATACCGATAAACGGAAAAGTCGGAGCAGCAGCAGTAATTTTCCAAAATGGGGAAGAGGTTAAAAAGCTCAAGTATAAACTCGGTGAGTGCTGCTCCAATAACCAAGCAGAACAGATAGCAATTCTAGAGGGACTTCGAGCAATAGCCGATAACAGCTTAGAGCTTACAGTGGGAAATAAATTAGGCGTAGTGAACACGGACAGCCAGATTACAGTAGACCTTCTTAAGAACAGTCAAATCCGAAGCAAAATAATAGAAGAAATAAAGACCAAGATCAAGCATCTGCAGGACAACGGCTGGACCATCCACATAAAATGGGTAAAGGCGCACGCGGGACTACGCGGGAACGAAATAGCAGACCAGACGGCAAAGGACGCTGCACAGGAATACAACGGGGAGATTATCTACAGCGAGATATCTAGGACACACATACTCTAGGAGGCAGAAGAGAAAGGACTACGACGGTGGCAAGAGCAATGGGAGAACACAGCAAAAGGAAGAATCAGCAAAAAGTTCTTCCCTTCTGTGCAAGAACGACTAAAAATGAGCATCCCACTCAACGGACAGACTACTGCCATCCTAACTGGACATGGGAAGACAAGGGACAACAGATTCAAAGTATCGGAAAGTGCAATGTGCAAATGTGAACTGCAAAACCAAACAGTGGATCATTTAATATACGAGGGCTATCCAGAAAGTAGATTACGTTTTGGAATAAAAAGTAAACAAAGTATAGGAAACAAATTTTATTATATACAGATGAAAGCCACACTCAAATACTACTTTTCGACATAGTCACCATTCAAATTAAGGCATTTATCGTAGCGATGTACGAGCTTGGAAATTCCTTCGTCGAAAAATTCGGCCGCCTGCGCCTTCAATCACTTCGTTACCTCTTCTTGCAGCTGTGCGTCGTCATCAAAACGCTGCATAGCCAGCCACTTCTTCATTGCTGGGAATAGGTGGAAGTCGCTCGGTGCCAGGTCGGGACTGTACGGCGGATGAGGAAACAACTCCCACTTAAAAGATTCAAGAACTTCACGAGTGACATTTGCCGTGTGGGGCCGGGCGTTGTCGTGAATCAACAAGATCTTAGAGCTCAACATTCCTCTGCGCTTGTTTTGAATGGCTCTTCTGAGTTTTTGGAGAGTTTGGCAATACCTTTGAGAGTTTATTGTAGTGCCTCTTTCCAGGAAGTCCACCAAAATCACACCTTTTCTGTCCCAAAAAACAGTCGCCATCATCTTCCTTGCCGACATTGTTTGCATGCATTTCTTGGGTTTTTGGGGAGAACTTGTGTGCCCCCACTGTATTGATTGCAATTTCGTTTCACAGTTCACGTGTTTCACCCATGTTTCGTCACCAGTAACGATGCGATCGAGTAAAGAGTCACCATCCTTATGGTAAACGTCCAAAAAGTTCAACGCTGCAGCCATTCGCTGATTTTTGTGGTCCTCTGTCAAGATTTTTGGAATCCATCTTGCACAAAACTTGTGGTAACCAAGCTTTTCGCTGATGATTTCGTGCAACAAACTTCGCGAAATTTGTGGAAAACTCAAATAAAGTTCCGTTATTGTGAACCTTCGATTTTCACGGACTTTAGCATCGACTTTTTCGACAAGTTCGGCAGTCACTATGCTGGGTCTCCAACTTCGATCTTCGTCGTGAACATTGGTTCGGCCATTTTTAAATCTGATGACCCACTGACGCACTCCACCTTCAGTGATAATGTTGTCCCCATACACTTCACAAAGCTGCCGATAGATTTCTATCGGTTTACAGTTTTTTGCAGTCAGAAACCTTATTACTGCACGCACCTCGCAGCTCGCGGGATTTTCAATTAACGCAGACATTTCAAACCGTCACAGTATCTGAACGGAGCACAGCACGAACCTCTCACTAGCACGGCTAGATGCCGACTGAGCTGCGCAACGCTCTGACCCCAAGATGGCCGCGCTAGCCCCGCCCCTAGCGGAAACAGACGAAAACGTAATCTACTTTCTGGATAGCCCTCGTACAACTGTCCTCTTCTGAACAGTGAAAGACTAGAACTCAAACAAAACATTAGACTGAGGGGTGGACAGTGGCCGGCAACAAACAATGATCTAATCAAGCACTACCAAAAACAATTTTTAAAATTCATAAACAAAATAGACTTTGAAAAAATGTAAAAGCATAACCAAAAATTGTATCATATAATGAGAACTTGTAACACTTGTAAAAATTGTAATTACTACAACTCTTTGTAATAAGTTTAAGAAATGCATGTAGTGTCACGATGTAACGGAGCATGCAGTGTAATAAATAAATTAAAAAAAATGACTTAACGTTGGAGACATAGCCCGTCTCTGTAGCGTGGTAGTGTCACGTTCAAGAGGTCCCTAGCTCTAATCTCGGTCAGGGTGATAAGATTTCCCTGAGCCTGAAAGATGAATGTCTGGTAACTCTAAGCTCTATGTATCATGTACTCATTTGAACATCATTTCATTCATCGTCCGATAAAACTTAACGTTGGAGACATAGCCCCGTCTCTGTAATGTGGTGGTAGTGCTACGTTCAAGAGGTCCCTAGTCCTTATCTCTGTCAGTGTGATAAAGTGTTTCCTTATCCTGAAAGATGAATGTCTGGTAACTCTAAGCTCTATGTATCATGTACTCATTTGAACATTTCATTCATCGTCCGATAACACTTAACGTAGGAGGGCATAGCCCCGTCTCTGTAATGTGGTGGTACTGCTACGTTCAAGAGGTCCCTAGTCCTTATCTCTGTCAGTGTGATAAAGTGTTTCCTTATCCTGAAAGATGAATGTCTGGTAACTCTAAGCTCTATGTATCATGTACTCATTTGAACATCATTTCATTCATCGTCCGATAACACTTAACGTTGGAGGACATAGCCCCGTCTCTGTAATGTGGTGGTAGTGCTACGTTCAAGAGGTTCCTAGTCCTTATCTCTGTCAGTGTGATAAAGTGTTTCCTTATCCTGAAAGATGAATGTCTGGTAACTCTAAGCTCTATGTATCATGTACTGATTTGAACATCATTTCATTCATCGTCCGATAACACTTAACGTTGGAGGACATAGCCCCGTCTCTGTAATGTGGTGGTAGTGCTACGTTCAAGAGGTCCCTAGTCCTTATCTCTGTCAGTGTGATAAAGTGTTTCCTTATCCTGAAATATGAATGTCTGCTAGCTCTAAGGTCTATGTACCCTGGATTCATTGTAAAATCATTTCATTCATTGTCCGACATGACTTAACCTTGATAGACGCAAATTTAAAAAAAAAAAAAAAAAAAAAAGAAGAACTCATGGCCTCCTGTATGCTTAGTGATACCACTCGGTAGGCTTAAAAGATGACTGTTGGGTTTGTCTCCATTTTCGTGCACTTTCTCGCTTGCTGCGATGAATCTTCGCTTCTCCCGCCCGAGGGTCAACTGACGAGGAATAAGGTCATTGACCTTGAGTGGAAAACACCTTTCTTTCGCCTCTGTTATTAAATTTACTGACCCTGCTTAGCTCAGTGCAGCCAGTTGACACATTTTTACAGTCGATCTATGGAGATTCAATCAATTACATTGTACTTACAATTATGAGTGAAATTGACAGCTACACGCCATCGGCAGCGCGTCGAGATTCAGATTTCTTTAGATTTCTGTTTGCTTGTCTTTTCTCATATTTACTCACTCTCTTTCTCTACTTATTGGCTATAAGAAATAAAGAACTATTGTAATAAAGAGACAAATTATATACCTAGATGCTAGTGAAAGTACACGTATTCAAATAATGTTAATAATAAAAACAATGTTTATAAAAAAAATGAAAAGCGAGGGCGCGTAGGTGTGGGCACATTTTTCTGTGAACAGCATGTTTAAACTGTTCGAACTGCCCAAACACTGCGCTGGGGCGGGTTTTCTCTGGGATCTCCGGTTTCCTCCGAAGTCTCATTTCACGGATGCTCTATCCTCATCTAATTTATTATCAGTGTTACCGCCTGCGCTGGCGCATGTAGTAAAAGCAGGCGTTAAACACTACACATTTCATTTTCAACGTTAATTCTTATTGGACGATGAATGAATTGATGTTCAAATGAGCCCAGAGTACATAGTGCTTAGAGTTACCAGAGATTCATTTTTCAGGATAAGGGAAAGCTTTATCACTGACGTAGATTAGAACTAGGGACCTCTTGAACGTGACACTACCACCACGTTACAGAGACGGGCCAATGTCCTCCAACGTTAAGTCATATCGGTCGATGAATGAATTGATGTTCAAATGAGTCCAGAGTACATAGAGCTTAGAGTTACCAGAGATTCATTTTTTAGGATAAGGGAAAACCTTTATCACCCTGACCGAGATTATAACTAGGGTTCTGTTCAACGTGACACTATCCCCACGGTACAGAGACGGGCTAGTGTACTCCAAGGTTACGTCATATCGGTCGATGCATGAAATGATGTTGAAATGAGTCCAGGGTACATTGAGTTTAGAGTTACAAGAGATTCATTTTTCAGCATAAAGGAAAACTTTATCATCCTGACCGAGATTAGAACTTGGCACCTCTTGAACGTGACACTACCACCACGCTGCTCACCTCGTCAGCGTAGATGGTAGCATGTCTGCCTGACGTTCAAGAGGTCCCGAGTTCGAAAATCGGTTAGGGTCAGTTACCTGGGTAAGGTATTTTATGGGGGTTTCCCTTATCCTCAAAGACGAATGTCGGGTTACTCTAAGCTCCGTGGACCCCGGATTCATTTCAGCCATTTCATTCATCGTCCGAGATGACTTAACGTTGGAGGACGTATAATTACCATAAAAATGCAGTTAAAGTTGATGTTTGAGGAAGATCCGGAGTTTCTTTCAAACCTAATCACTGCTGATGAAACTTGGATACATCATTTTGATCAGGAGAGCCAACATCAAAGTTCAGTGTGGAAATCTTCATCATCAACCCCACAAAAAAGCAAAAAGGTTGCTTCTGCTGGGAAAGTTATGGTCATCTCATTCTTTGATATTCATGGAGTGGTTTATCAGCATGTTGTACCTGAACACACATCAGTAACTGGACAATACTACAGGGATGTCCTGAAAACATTGCAAGTCCATACCAGCCGCAAAAGACCTCATTTCCGTGAATCAGGCTGGATGCTGCACCACGATAATGCACGGCCGCATATTGCCAATGTTGTTGCTGTATATTTTGCAAAAATCAACGTGAAGTACATCCCTCAACCTCCGTATTGTGCGGATTTAGCCCCATGTGACACTTTTCTATTCCCTAACTTGAAGAAACGCCTTCGTAGGAGGCATTATCCATCATCTTAAGCAGTGGTGAAGGTTGCGGAGGCGATTTTGAAGGATCTGTAAAAAATGGTACCCAGCATGTCTTTGATGACTGGCAGAAACGCTGGGACAAGTGCATCGCATTCAGGGGAGACTATTTTGAGAAGGACCATCGAAATTATGAGGATGAGTAAAGGTTCGCTGTCAAAAAAAAAAAAAAAAAAATTGATCATTCTTTATTGAACAGCCCTCGTAATTAACCTACCCAGCATTCACCTAGCGACCCAGTACAATCACCAAAAGTCCCTGGTTCAAGTATGTAGTTGAACCCGGGCCTCCATAATGCACACCACAGATGAAGCCGACTAGGCGTTTCGCCGTTATTACTGTGACAGTGATGTTTATGTTCAAAACATTTAGACAAAGGTACCCAAATTAGCAGAAAATGTGTAATGTTGGCAACATTGACAATGCTTCCCTCGTATCTGTAAGTTTGGGAGAATAGTAATTGAAAGTTGAAAATGAATATTCATTTATTTTAATTTTAAAAAGAAATACAAAATGTAGCATTATATAATAGGAATGTAGTGCTGTGTTCATTCGTCTAGCCATGATGATAGCCGCCGAAACCACCAGGTCCACCTCCTAAAGAATGTTCTCCATAGCCACCGAGGTCACCGCCTCCATGACCGCCTCCGAAACCACCTCCGTAACCACCTCCAATTCCCCCT
Source organism: Mantis religiosa (assembly GCA_030765055.1). NCBI lineage: Eukaryota > Metazoa > Arthropoda > Insecta > Mantodea > Mantidae > Mantis > Mantis religiosa. The sequence continues at coordinate 20,290,473 of CM060959.1, read as the reverse complement.
CCATATCCGCCGAGGTCATCACCTCCATAACCACCACTGTGGCTGCTGACGACAACGGGCACTGGTTTCTTAACAATGACAGGTTGGGGTACAGGAACTGCTACAGGCTTGGGCACTGGGACGGCGTAGGGTTTAGGAACGTGGACAGGCACGGGGTGGGGGACAGGAACCTTGACGGGAACCTTAACTGGGTAAGGGACAGCCCTCTCGACGGGGTATGGCACTTTCTTCTCGACGTACACAGGGTAGGGCTTGGGTACGTGAACTGGGTAGGGCCTGTCTACGTGAACAGCGACGGGAACCTTGACGGGGTAAGGTACATTCCTCTCGACGGGGACGGGGTACGGCTGTGGTACAGGAACTGCGACCTGCTTAGTGATGGTGATGGCCTTGACGTGGCCTTGATCTGCAGAGCCACCCAGTCCGCCTCCATAACCTCCTCCGTGTCCCAAACCTTGTCCTATTGAATGCTCCAGACCTCCACCATACCCTAGGCCCAAAAGTCCTCGCTTGTCGTGCTTCTTCTCGGTCTGCTCAGGCTTCTTCTGCTCCTCACACACGGCGAGGACGAATAAGCACACCAGCACCAGAAATTTCTGTAACAGAAAGAAATCACATCATGTTTTCCTCCGCAAATTTTAACAGCGTTCTTCTGTTTGACCTGCTATATTGACGCTGGTAGAGATAATTCGACTCTTTACAGAGATTATTCATGTCTAACAGTAAAAGGTCTACCTTTCAGTAACAAAAGTATCACGTAATGATGTGCTTTTGCCTCATATTTGCTCTGGTTGAGATAATTCGACTCTTTGCAGAGATAATTCATGTCTAACAGTAAAAGGCCTACTTTTCAGTAACAAAAGTATCACGTAATGATGTGTTTTTGTCTCATATTGACTGGCAGAGATAATTCGACTCTTTACAGAGATTATTCATGTCTAACAGTAAAAGGTCTACTTTTCAGTAACATAGGTATCGTGTAATGATGTGCTTTTGACTCATATTGACTGGCAGAGATAATTCGACTCTTTACAGAGATTATTCATGTCTAACAGTAAAAGGTCTACTTTTCAGTAACATAGGTATCGTGTAATGATGTGTTTTTGTCTCATATTGACTCTGGTAGAGATAATTCGACTCTTTGCAGAGATTATTCATGTCTAACAGTAAAAGGTCTACTTTTCAGTAACAAAAGTATCACGTAATGATGTGTTTTTGACTCATATTGACTGGCAGAGATAATTCGACTCTTTACAGAGATTATTCATGTCTAACAGTAAAAGGTCTACTTTTCAATAACAAAGGTATCACGTAATGATGTGTTTTTGTCTCTAATTGACTCTGGTAGAGATAATTCGACTCTTTTCAGATATTATTCATGTATAACAGTAAAAGGCCTACTTGTCAGTAACAAAAGTATCGCGTAATGGTGTGTTTTTGTCTCATATTGACTCTGGTAGAGATAATTCGACTCTTTGCAGATATTATTCATGTCTAACAGTAAAAGGCCTACTTGTCAGTAACAAAAGTATCGCGTAATGGTGTGTTTTTGTCTCATATTGACTCTTTGCAGAGATTATTCATATCTAACAGAAAAAAGGTCTACTTTTCAGCAACTAAAGTTACGCGTTAGTTTGCGTCTTTTCTTACGGTGAAGTTTCCCTTACATTTTAAGCATCAACTAGGCAACCGTTGATAATTTCAATAGCAAATTATAAAGAGAATACATTTTTGTTAGTGCTGAATTCCGTTAAGGACGCCCCAGAAATGCTATTATTAATAAATATTTCTGATGTTCAAGATTGACACCATTTCAAAAATTTATTAAAGGCCCACTGGGAGCTGTTTGAATCTAATTCAACATATTTTCCATCAACACACGTGAGTAAACTTTCTTGTGCGTGGATATAAACTGACTCCCAAACAAAAACAAAAACGCATCATTGGTGCAGAAAAACTGCAGAATTTCCAATGGACATTTTAAATTTAATTTGTGATGTAGCTACTGCTAATAAATCTTGTGTTTATTGTTATAAACCTTGAAGGTCTCTGCATCTATCAAACATAACCTAAGTCTACAAAGCTTTAGGAATTACTAAGAAGGCGGTTGCACATGTTTGTCTTCTGAAACGGATCATACTGCTACTATAGCATTAGAAGACAGACATACTACTATTGATAAGTGGTATAGAACTATATGTTTACTTGAATTTTTGAAACTATTCGCCAAAAACGGCCACAAAGAAATATAATTTAGCATTATAATGCATTTTTTAATTTATTTCCTCCAACGTTAGATCATATCGGACAATGAATGTTATTCATATGAGTCCAGAGCACATAGAGCAATGAGCTACAGGACATTCATCTTTCAGGATAAGGGAAAACCTCATCATCCTGACCCAGATTAGCACTAGGGACCTCTTGAACGTGACACCACCACCACGGTACAGAGACGGGTCAATGTTATCCAACGTTAAGTCATATCACAATGAATGAAATGATGTTCACATGAATCCAGAGTACATAGAGCTTAGAGTTACTAGATATTCATCTTTCAGAGTAAGGGAAAACCTCATCACCCTGATCGAGATTAGAACTAGGGACCTCTTGATCGTGACACCACCACCACGGTACAGAGACGGGTCAATGTTATCCAACGTTAAGTCATATCACACAATGAATGAAATGATGCTCAAATGACTCCAAAGTACATAGAGCTTAGAGTTACCAGACATTTATATGTCAGGACAAGGGAAAACCGTATCACCCTGACAGAGATTAGAACAAGAGACCTCTTGATCGCGAAACTACCACCACGATAGATACGGGTTCTAATGCTCATGACCTCTCCATCATACAGTCTTGACCTTGTGTTTTGTTTTTGTAATACCTTTGTTTTATTTTGTTGTTAAAAAATTATGGATAAAATTTGTGGAGACACTGTCGTCGTTGGATGAAGAAATGAGACATTATAACAAGTTTATTTTTTTGAAAATACGTAGTACTTAACCTTAAGGAGTGGTTTAACAAAATGCAAACATGTTGTAGGTATGTATCAGCAAATATTTTAAAAAGCAATGTAATAATTTAAAATTTTTAAAAGCTAATTCCTGTTCATTATAAAAATTATGTGCCATTCTCGTATGCAGCATAAAGTATTGTTAAATTCTTATAAATGTAGTCATGAAATTATCTGATCTGGTAAATAACTTCTTATACCAGACCAAGAAAGAACTATGTGTATCAAAGCTCAAGTAAGAATGGTGTGGATACTTACTCTGGATGTCATTGTGCTAATGCCTAGTTGAGAATGTTGTGTTTCCTCGTAATCTCCAGCTTTATATACCAAACAACGCTTTCCTTTCATTATCAGCATCCGTTTCCGTCACCGGAGCATTGCATATGCACCTCCCGTAACGGAAAGTTCACCTTCCCCTCTCTTCAAGTTATATCACGATTGTCACTTGTTGAGAAAAACAGTCGATGTCAAAGCACAGTCGATTGTTCCGAGTAAAAGGAAATAAATCAGCTTTTATGGGTTTTTAAGAGAAAACAAATGAGTTGTAGATATATTATAATAGCATAAAGGTAGATAACTATCGCTTTATTAACTTCAGGAACATCTGTACTGAACAATGAGGAACGCTTAAAGTTTGAGAATAATTTAAAAAATGTGTAAAATGAAATCAACACTTTATGTTAATACTTAAGGATCTTTATCTCTCTATCACGTACATAGTAAGTATAGAGGTTAGGTAATGGACAGTCATGTTTTGAGGTAGATAAGTAAAATAGTATTTTTTGAGATGTCATTATAAAACTTCTCTTGTTAATATCACAAATTATATTTAAAGCTGTTTCCATTCTCGGGTTGCGTTGTCTTACTATAAGTCAAATAAAGTTGGTGACGTCTCACTCCGGTATTAATACGAACAGTCTTAAAATTCCCATCTTTTGTTTTACACATATATTTGTACCCTTATACAGGATGTGCATGAACTACACCGAAATATATTCAGAGCAAGTGGAGATATACCACAGTCCACTGTTTTGACTGATTTACTTTCTGGAGTTTAGTGATGTATCCAAGCTTTATCCATAGAATTAACCCGTCTCAAAAATTCACTGGAAATTTTACGGTAGCGCTCCAAATTCTTAATTTCTTTGCAAATTTTGATCATATATTTAAAAAAACGGGGCACTCATTTTGTGCAAATCTTGTGAAAGCCGAAAACGTTACTTAAAATATTACCTGCTTGCTTTTTTATATGATTACAGACTCTACTATCCCAAACAACCTTAATCTGTGGCCTTCCACTACTAGGTTTAACTTTTTAATATATTATATATTGTGCATATAACAAAATTTTACAATTCACAACTTTAGGCTACATTTATTTGTATTTACCTTGTTGATACCTTGGCTTACATGACACCCTGGTCTTCTGCTCTTATCCTCCATACCTCCTTGTTACTTAATTAGTCCCTTTCTTTCCCCCATCTTCCTTTGATACATTCTTTACATTTATTTGCTTTTACCTTGCTGCTACCTTGACTTACATGACACCCTGGTCTTCTGCTCCTATCCGCCATGTCTCCTTGTTACTTAATTAGCCCCTCTCTTCCCCCCCATCTTCCTTTGATACATTCTTTACATTTATTTGTTTTTACCTTGTTGCTACCTTGACTTACATGACACCCTGGTCTTCTGCTCTTATCCTCCATGTCTCCTTGTTACTTAATTAATCTCTGTTTCATATGCCCCGCTGAAATGTATCACTCCGCGTTCAACTACCCTCGCCCTCGCCCTAATTGGCTAATACTTTCGCGTCATAGGCCACAGGCTGTGCCTTCCCGTCACATTTAAACCTGCAGTAAACGTCGTAATAATTGCCGGGAAGATAAATAAAATCATACAAATAAGGATATGAAGGCTTCCAAAAATACAAGTTTATAATAAACTGAGCAAATTGAAACAGAATGACTGAGCAATGAAACTGAAAGAGTTTATAATGAAATGGCTTTGGGCTTTTCCACTGGGACATTTTAAACCAGCACACATACTTTTCAAAAATGCTTGTCTTTCAGTCTTAAAAGTCGTGTCACACCATACTTTACTTTTCGTGTGTTCTTCGTATATATTTTGCGATTTGTATCTCGGTGAGGTGTGGTTGTCCTTAAATAACGTCTTCGCCACACAGCAATATCGCCTCTGTCTTTTAGCACATGTTTCTTGCCTCTTTTTTCATTCACAAATCCCAGCTGTATAAGCAATCTGCTGAAATTTGGTAAATCTGCATCCTCATTTACAGCAGACGAAATGTTACTTATGTTAGGGAGTTCGTTTATAAAGAAAAACTACACACATGACGACGCACAACACTTTTCACGTATTTTCTCCGAGCACGCACTTTTGTTTATTCCTGCTTTTGCCTGGAGTGGTAAGTTTTCCTGTTTCCTCAATTTCATGTCGCGACGTTCCTACGCATCTAACACACCTGTAAGTTCAGAGAACAGCTGTTCGACTTCTCTCACTGACAAAGACGGATTCTTCTCTGTGAGCGCATTAAACACATGCAACACAATTCTTTTTTCGCCTGTTTGTAAATAATTATCCTTGCGATACTTCAGCGAAAAACTGGCGGTAGACTCTGCCATTATACATATAATAAGTACACGCGCAATAAACGATCAATAAAATAATTTAGCTGTCACACTCGGCACAACACACCTTCGAATGGCGATATATGAGTAATCCAGTTCAAAACAAGGTCAGTGATTAAAGTCTTATAAACAAATGTCACCACTACCGCTAAATCACGTGCTATCGTGCCATGTGCTTGAGAGCAGAGGAACCTCCTCTTTACTTCGTTTAAGAATTAACATGCATTTCAGATAAATCAACTCTGTTGCGTGATATATTTAATTAAAACAGTTACCAAAATATAAATTTGACAATTCTCTTCCAACATATAATGATATATCACCATGTTAAATAACGAACTAATTTTTACCGCACGACAGTCATTACCACAACAGCAACCAATGAGAAGTAATTAGTCACGTGACCGTTAAGAGATACTCGGCAAGCTTACGTGAAACAAGGTATAGTCCCTTTCTTCCCCCCCCCCGTCTTCCTTTCATATATTCTTTACATGTATTTGTATTTACCTTGTTGCTGATTTGGCTTACATGACACCCTGGTCTTCTGCTCTGTCAGGTAGCTCTTAACCTCCATACCTTCTTGTTACTTAATTAGCCCCTTTCTTCCCTCTCATCTTCCTTTCTTATATTATTTACATTTATTTGTCTTTACCTTATTGCTACCTTGGCTTACATGACATCCTGGTCTTCTGCTCTGTCAGGTAACTCTTAACCTCCATACCTTCTTGTTACTTAATTAGCCCCTTTCTTCCCTCTCATCTTCCTTTCTTATATTCTTTACATTTATTTGTCTTTACCTTATTGCTACCTTGGCTTACATGACATCCTGGTCTTCTGCTCTGTCAGGTAGCTCTTAACCTCCATACCTTCTTGTTACTTAATTAGCCCCTTTCTTCCCTCTCATCTTCCTTTCTTATATTCTTTACATTTATTTGTCTTTACCTTGTTGCTACCTTGGCTTACATGACATCCTGGTCTTCTGCTCTGTCAGGTAGCTCTTAACCTCCATACCTTCTTGTTACTTAATTAGCCCCTTTCTTCCCTCTCATCTTCCTTTCTTATATTCTTTACATTTATTTGTCTTTACCTTATTGCTACCTTGGCTTACATGACATCCTGGTCTTCTGCTCTGTCAGGTAGCTCTTAACTTCCATGTCTCCTTTTTACTTAATTAGTCCCTTTCTTCCCCCTCATGTTCCTTTCTTATATTCTTTACATTTATTTGTCTCTATCTTGTTGCTACCTTTTCTTACATGACACCCTGGTCTTCTGCTCTGTCAGGTAGCTCTTAACCTCCATGTCTCCTTGTTAGTTAATTAGTCCCTTTCTTCCCCCGCATCTTCCTTTCTTATATTCTTTACATTTATTTGTCTTTACCTTGTTGCTACCTTGGTTTACATGACATCCTGGTCTTCTGCTGTCAGGTAGCTCTTAACCGCCATGTCTCCTTGTTACTTAATTAGTCTTTTTCTTCCCCCTTATCTTCCTTTTTTATATTCTTTACATTTCTGGTCCATTTTTATTTTACTTTCTGTAGGAACTCACCAATACTTCTTACCTTCTTTTTCTCTCTTACCGTTAACATTTTTATAGCTACTTTCCTCTTCTCTACTTTCTCCCATTTTTCCTCCCAAACCTTTTTTCTCCACATTGCAACTTCCTCGCATTCTGTTACATAGTGTTCTATGCTTTCTTCCTCCCCCCCACACACACACACACAATTCACAAATTCCCTTTTCCCTACTCTTATCCCTCTTTGAAATATTCTTCCTGTTCTCATCCAAGCTAACCCTTCTCTCTCTTGTATATTGCAGTAATCTACATAAGCTTCTCGTCCCAAAGGTCTTTTTATTTGTTTGTAAAATTGTAATGGTTTCATATTTTCTAGACTTCCCCATATTTCCTGTCTTTCTATATCTTTTATTCTGCATTTTACTAATTTACCCACATCGCTTGTATTCCTTTCCTCTAATCTCCATATATCTCCCATTCCTATTTTTCCACAATTCCTCCTATCTCTGCCCAACAACTATTTCAGTTCTCTAGTCTTGTTTGCTGTCTCATGCATAATTTCATAATTTTTCCTTCTTCTATGTCCAAACATCTATACTATAGGTCAGTGGATCTGAGGGGGGGGGGCACAAACCCTTTGAGATAACTTACGAGTTTGCGTACGGCGCAGCTCACTCACTACACGTCACACAAAAGCATCTGAGTTAAGATAAATGCTTAAGTCAAATTGCGGTTATTAATATATTAAAATAGATGATTTCTAATCCTTGTTTCAAATAAGTTTGCCCCGTATCTCTAAACGGTCATGTGACCTTATCACATCTCATTGGCTGCTGTTGTAGTTTAGACTGTTGTGCGGTAAAAATTAGTTCGTTATTTAACATGGTGATATATCTTTATATGTTGGAAGAGAATTGTCAAATTTATATTTTAGTAACTGTTTGAATTAAATATATTACGCAACAGAGTTGATTTATCTGAAATGCATGTTAATTCTTAAACGAAGTAAAGAGGAGGTTCCTTTGCTCTCAAGGACATGACACGATAGCACGTGATTTAGCGGTAGTGATGACATATTTGTTTATATGACTTTTATCACTGACCTTGTTTTGAACTGGATTAGTCATATATCGCCATTCGAAGGTGTGTTGTGGCAGTGCGAGAGCTAAATTATTTTATTGATCGTTTATTGCGCGTGTACTTATTATATGTATAATGGCAGAGTCCACTGCCAGTTTTTCGCTGAAGCATCGCAAGGAAAAACCTTTACAAAGCGGCGAAAAAAAGTATTGTGTTGCATGTGTTTAATGCACTCACAGAGAAGAATCCGTCTTTGTCAGTGAGAGAAGTCGAACAGCTGTGCTCTGAACTTACAGGTGTGAGTGTTAGGTCCGTAAGAACATCACGACATGAAATTGAGATAACAGGAAAAGGGACGATATTGCTGTGTGGCGAAAACGTTATTTAAGGACAATCAGATTATATCGGGATACAAATCGCAAAATATACTACCTTGACGAGACATGGGAGAATGAAGGACACACGACAAGTATGGCGTGACACGACTTTTAAGACTAAAAGACAAGCATTTTTGCAAGGTATATGTGCTGATTTTAAAATATCCCAGTGTTAAAGGCCGAACGCCTTTTTTATAAACTTGTTTCAGTTTCATTGCTCATTCATTCAGTTTCAACTTGCTCAGTTTCGTTATAAACTTGTATATTTGCATGCCTTCGTATTGTCACACGAACGTCGGGACTTCCTGTGGAGCCGGTCGGCGATGGGACCAGACAGGAGGCGTTCGACCACGCCCTTCCATTTGTCTTATAGCGGTAACGAGGGGTGGCTGAAAAAAAAAACATCACTGGCCACCTCTTCCCACTCCCCCTGCCGTCTGGAACCTTCGCGGTGATTCACTGAAACAAGAGACTTCGAGAAAACAGAGATATTCCTATAAAAAGGGCTGCGGTGGCGCGTGAGTTTAGTCAGTTCTTGGCGAGCCGCGTAGGAGCGCCGTGCTAGTGTACGGACGAGAAGACTGTGTACGTGCATCGGAACTGTAACGGACGAACTGGTGAATCGTAATTGTGTGCATTACGTAATTCTGTATAAGTGGCAAGTGTTCAACTGTAAGTCAGGGGAAATAAAGAACATTTTGAGTGGTGCAATTGGACTTTTCATTTCACGAACCCACAAAGTCACACCAGTGTCACCTGAATGTCGGGACTGCCTGTGGAGCCGGCCGGCGATGGTTCCAGACGGCAGGGGGAGTGGGAAGAGGCGGCCAGTGATGTTTTTTTTCAGCCACCCCTCGTTACCGCTATAAAACAAATGAAGGGGCGTTGGCGAACGCCTCCCGTCTGGTCCCATCGCCGGCCGGCTCCACAGGAAGTCCCGACGTTCGGGTGACAGTATTCTTATTTGTATGATTTTATCTATCTTCCTGTCAATTATTATGACCTTTACTGCAGTTTTAAATGTGACGGGAAAACACCGCCTATGGCCTATGGAGCGAAAGCATTAGCGAATTAGGATGAGGGGGAAGGTAGTTGCACGCGGAGTTATACATGTCAGCGGGGCAAGGTTATATGAAATAGAGATTAGTAGTACAACTTTATTCTCTCCGTACACCAAGACAACGAAAACATACCAATAAGAAAACACTATCTAATTCAAATCTCTTTAGGAGAACAAAAGAATAGAATTCAAGGCTAGGGCTAGAGATGGCGTGGCCATCTTCAATCTCCCTTTTTGACCGTTGAAAAGTCTCTTTTTCTTGTGTTCTCAGGTATGTTATAGACCCAAGAAGTAGATACAGACAAACTTTGAAGTTTTCACTATTGAAGATTGTTTTAGTGTGCAAAATGACAGGGTTTATGCATCATGGCATCCGTGTTAGGGCCTTTATTATTTCTGATCTATATAAATGACCTCTCCCCCCAGGTTCCTACTTCGGTAAGTACGGGTTTGGCGCACCCGGGGTCCCGAGCCGACAGTCTCCCTTGTGTGGGCTCCTCTTCGTGGTTGAGGGAGACTATGTTGAAAAAAAAAATCTGGAAAAATGTCTTGTATCTTTATTAGGTCGGGAACTTATCAGACCACTCTCGTATATTGGGTGTGAAAGATCCGTTAATTGTTCGCTAAGATAGCAGTTAATGGTCGTTCATAAATGCTAAGGTAGAGTAGGCCCGTAATAGAGGTTTCATATGGCCTTGACACCCTTATGAATTGCATACACAGATTTGCTCCTGTCACATTTTCATTCCTATGTTAACTCAAGCAAGAATAGTTCTTTTATGTAAGCTTCACAGGACCTCAACCAGTTGGCAGTAGGGTTAAGTAGGTCTGCTCTCTTCACATTTCATTCTTTAGTTATGTTAATCCAAGGCAGAGTAGACTTATTATGGATATGTTTAGATATGTTTAGTGGTTGAATAGGCAGGTTAAGCAGATCTGCCCTGGTGACATTTTCACTTATTTTATTTCAAGTCAGATAATGGAGGCTTTACAGAACATCTAAATATTTACAAGTGATCTGGTCAATACGGCCTTTGTTATTTTTGTATTGGATGTATTCGTTTAGCATTAGAACTGTTATTTTAAAAAAACGGGAATAAAATACATAAAGGCAAAAATAGGCAATATAACTTCATCTGAGCACAGCCACGTGAGGCCCTCCTGGAACTAATTAGTTACATATTCTCCTGTAGCAGACGATTTTTGACCTGAAGAACTGCATCAGATTTTCGTCCAAGATGTACCTTCAGGTACATAATGAAGATGCTGAAGAAATTGTGAGCTTAAGAGCAAATGTGTGCAGAGATGGTTCGGAGTCAAAGTTCACGATGTACTAGTTGTTCTGACATAAGTTGCGATCAGTATAATAATTGAAACGTTATTTTGAAATACCTGCAGAAGACTAACTTTGCTTGCGACTGCATCTCCCCAAATTGGACAAACATATATGAGTAAAGGATGAAGTAAAGGCTTGTCGAAACATCAATTTTTGAATTGATGTGCGAGTTACAGGTCAGTTGACGATCAGAAGTATAGATTAAGATATTTAAGAGTGCTATCAGTACATTTCTTAGTTGATGGAATAGTTTGTAAAGTAGTAGCAGGAGGGAAAATGGGACAATGCGATGTAAAAGTCATAAATTCACATTTCTTTTGATTCAGTTCTTCAGTTCTCAATCCAAGATGCCACAATAAAAGAGCAGTGGTATACAATTCATTGTGTGTAATAAAAATGGCAGTAGTCATTTGACATCTGCTCTCTTCACACTTGAAGAGTCAGCATTGGTCTATCATGCATGTCATATCTTCCGCAGAAGAATTAAGGAACGGAGCTAAGTAGCTTTTACCGCAGTCCAAGTTCTTGGTCACGCATGGACAAGTTAAGATGTACGTAACGTGACACCAACCACAGAATATACTAATACACTACTTTGGTTTCTGCTTCGCCTAAACGGGAGGTTAGGGACTAACCCACTCCTAATCAATCGGCCACGACTAGGTATTGTACCGAACTCCAGGGTGAGTGGGACGGTGAGTTCGCTATATTCCCTGTGTAGCCCTGTCATCCTAGTGGGATGTTGGGCTCCGTGGTGGGTGGGGAGCACTGGGGGATGAATCTTAATCCATTTATTATGGTAAAATTTAATGATAACAATAATAATAACAAATTTTTTAACAAAAGTGGAAAAGAAGTAGTCGAGTCTTGTGGTCCTCGGTACTTAGCTGTAACCAGAAATGAGGAAGGCAAGAGTTTTCTGACATTGAACCCTTTCATTATCCAGAAGGGATTAGATAAAATTGCCGGTCCAGTCACGTCCTGTACTCGCTCCAGAAACGGCACGCTCCTTGTGGCAGCGCAGTCTGTTTCCCAGGCAGCAACGACCTTAAAAGCTACGGTATTGGGCAGCTATCCCGTCACAGTTGCAGTGCACAAGACCCTAAACTCCTCCCGCGAGGTTGTCACCACTCGTGCGTTGGACGGGATGTCAAATGAGGAAATAAAGGAGAACCTACAAGATCAGGGTGTCACTACTGTATACCGAGTACAACGTAGAGAGCGAGGGGAATTGGTGCCTACCCGTACCTTGTTCCTGACCTTTGATCGGGTATACCTCCCGCAAAGGCTTAGGGCAGGGTATGAGACCATAGAGGTTAGTCCACTCAGGTGCTTCAAATATCAACGCTTCGGTCATACGAGTGATTTTTGTAGCAGTGTGCCAACATGTGTCCACTGTGGTCTGTCTAAACACGAGGATGCTTGTACATCCCCGGCAAAATGTGTCAACTGTACTGGTAAACCTCCAATCCAGCCACAGAGAGCGCCCACGTTTCTTAGAGGAAAAGGCGATACAGAAAATCCGAGTCAGGGAGAAGTTATACTTCTCGGATGCCCGGAAACTCCTACAGTTCTTTTCGCCGATGACACTAGTTTCCTGGTGACCAATACAAATTAAAACGAGTGTATAATTAAAATGAATTATGTTTTGAACTGTATGTCATGCTGGTTTTAAGCGAACAAATTATCTGTGAATCTAGACAAAACAAAAGTGGTCAAATTTATAACCTGTCGTACGTCACATACTGAAATAGAAATCGGGATTAATGATATGTTATTAGAAGAAACTGGCGGCATAAGATTTCTGCGCCTTCAAGTGGACAGATGTTTAGATTGGAAAGCTCACATAAATTATATCTTACCTAAACTCAGCTCTGCCTGTTATGTTATCCGAGAGCTGGTTAATGTGAGTTCTATTGACACACTTAAATTAGTATATTATGCATACTTTAACTCTATTATGGAATACGGAATATTATTTTGGGGCAACTCAGTAAAAAGTTAAAAAGTATTTCTTATGCAAAAGAGGGTTATAAGAATCATTATTAACACCCACAACAGATGCTCCTGTAAATATCTTTTTACAAGATTGAAGATATTAACGCTTCCTTGCATGTATATGTTCTCGAACCTAAAATTCTTTGTATGCAATCGTGCCTTATTTGCAACAAATAATGTAATTCACAAAATAAACACTAGACAAAAGTATAATATCCATTATCCCAGTGCTAAACTTTCTTGCGTCCAAAAAGTTGTGTATTATGAAACTATCAAAATATTTGGTGCACTTGCTAATGTTCTTAAAGAAAAAATTGATAATTTCGGCGCTTTTAAAAATGCTGTTAGAGAGTACCTTTGCTCAAAATCTTTTTATTCTGTACAAGATTATCTGAATGATAAATTATCCTGATAATGCTTCTGTAGCTCTATAAGTAGTATCTAACTGTTCCGATGACAAATCATTACCAATAAATCTTTGATGCATGTTGAAAGTTTATTTTAATGTATATGTATTTAATAAATAACAAGAATGGTATCCATTGCAAAAGGTTGAGACGTACTGGCATAAGCCAAGTGAAAGCTGGTTTAAAAAGGGTTTGATTTTGTATCAAAAATAATTTTAGACAACATTCCACTAGAACAACTAAAAGAATTCAGCTATTTGGGATGTAATCTTAATTATATGATGAAAACAGACAGAGATGTGAGCAAAAAGCTTGCAACATTCCAAATGATTTGTGTAACAGTGCATAGAACGTTGAGAAATATAACAAAAGAGATACAAGATTAAAGTTGTACAAAACAATGGCAGTCCCTGCACTACTTTATGGAAGTGAAGCATGGGTACTCACGAAGAAAATGAAAAGCCAAATTCAAAGTGCACAGATGAAATTTTTAAGGAAAATAAAGGGATGTACAAGTTTGGATAGAATAAGGAATGAAGACACAAGAAAGGAACTCGACGTAGATTCGATAAGCAGCAATATTGAAAAATATCAAAAGGAATGGATGCAGCATATAAAAAGAATGTCCGAAACAAGACTGCCTAAGATTGCATTCCAATATCAGCCACAAGGAAAGAGAGATGTTGGTAGACCTAAAAAGAGATGGAAGGAGCAATTATTGTGAGACGGAACGGACACTCTGCCCATGCCGTGAAGTGAAGGAGAGGAAGAATGTAATTACCCCTGCTTTGTTTTCCATATTGTTGTTCATATTGCCTGTATACTATAATATGTGTCTTATGTTAACTTTTGTACATATATAAGCTATTAAACTTTATACCTCTGGACATGTTCAATGTTCACAGCCTTTTCTGGCTACAAGTGAACCTACTGAACGCAAATCAGTCTAAACTAATCATTTCAGGAAGCCAGTAGTAAGGTTCCTAAAGTTAAGAAGGCCCATCATCGCTCCTCAGTGATGGTGTGGAGGGGGGTGTGTTATTCTGGTACAACCCACCTGCAGCTTTGCGAAAAGGGTGTTAAAACCAGCGCCAGAGTGTTTTGGGGCTTATTGTCAAAAACTTGAGTGGCACATAGTTTCAAAACCAACCATGGACTTTCCAGCAGGCTTCTGCCCCTGCCCACAAAGCCAGGTCAAAGCAAGCATGGCTTCATGTCTTCATTTAGCTTGAAGATTAGCCCAGTAGCAGTCCGGACCTGAATACATTGGATTACCGACTATGGTCAGCGCTTTAGGGCATCGCCTGCAAGAGCAGACTCCCCACCATTGCAAGTTTAAAGCGTTCCTTGTTGTCAGTAGTGGCAGAGTTACCCCTGGATGTCGTCCGTTCCACCATTGGCGCGTGGCCACAAAGTACCTGTGCAACTTACCAAAAGCCAATTAAAATATTTTGCATGGCATTATCGTTTTTAACTTTTCAAATTGTAACAGTATTTATGGATAGACTAGGTAGTATATAGCACGCAACATTTACATATTTATTCATTTGAAATTAATTGTTTTTCACACTAGCCGTGTGTAGGCTAAAATATACAAAGGTAGAGTCACACTGAAAAGTTCAATGCCATAGCCGGGATTTGAACTACCGATCTTCTGGTTTCCGTCCAGCCGCTCTAAACCATTGAGCTACTACGGCCAACATGCCAACATGACATTAAATTCTCCAATTGACTCGTGTTTTCCCCGGTAAACCACTAGGAGTTATCATTAACACATGAGACAACTACATTAATGACGACTTACTATGCTGTAAGTACTTTAAGGCCCGGGCTTAATAGTAAACCACTAGGAGTTCTCATAAACACATGAGACAACTACCTTAATGGCGACTTACTATGCTGTAAGTGCTTTAAGGCCCGGGCTTTCTAGTTCGAACCACTATTAGGTACAATTAATGGACATTATTGTTCTTTCACACTAGCCATGTGTAGGCTAAAGTATGGAAGGGTAGAGGCAGACTGAAAAATTCAATGCCATAGCCGGGATTTGAACCACGGATCTTCTGGTCTCCGTCCACCCGCTATAACCATTGAGTTACTATGGCCAACGTGCTGGCATGACATTAAATTCTCCAACTGACTCGTGTTTTCCCGGTGAACCACTAGGAGTTCTCATAAACACATGAGACAACTACCTCAATAGCGACTTACTATGCTGTAAGTACTTTAAGCCCCGGGCTTTCTAGTTCGAACCACTATTAGGTACAATTAATAGAAATTAATTGTTCTTTCACACTAGCCGTGTGTAGGACGTACCATGAAAGGGTAGAGCCAGACTGAAAAATTCAATGCCATAGCCGGGATTTGAAACACGGATCTTCTGGTCTCTGTCCAGCCGCTCTAAACCGATGAGCTACTATGGCCGACGTGCCGATATGACATTAAATTCTCCAACTGACTCGTGTTTTTCCCGGTAAACCACTAGCAGTTCTCATAAACACATGAGACAACTACCTTAATGGCGACTTACTATGCTGTAAGTACTTTAAGGTCCGGGCTTTATAGTTCGGACCACTATTAGGTGGAAATTATTGTTCTTTCACACTAGCCGTGTGTAGGCTAAAGTATGGAAGGATAGAGTCAGACTGAAAAATTCAATGCCATAGCCGAGATTTGAACCACAAATCTTCTGGTCTCCGTCCAGCCGCTCTAACCATTGAGTTACTATGGCCAACGTGCCAACATGGCATTAAATTCTCCAATTGACTCGTGTTTTCTCCAGTAAACCACTAGGAGTTCTCATAAACACATGAGACAACTACCTTAATGGTGACTTACTATGCTGTAAGTACTTTAAGGCCCAGGCGTTATAGTTTGAACCCCTATTAGGTACAATTAATGGAAAGTATTTGCTCTTTCACTCTGGCCGTGTATAGGCTAAAGCATGGAAAACTTTTGAGGCCCGGGATTTATAGTTAACCGCTATTAGGTCAATTAATGGAAATTAATTGTTCTTTCTCACTGGCCATTAATTGTACCTGGTAGTGGTTAACTATAAAGCCAGGGGCTTAAGGTACTTACACGTTGTAAGTCGTCATTAATGTAGTTGTCTCATTTGTTTTTGAGAGCTCCTAAGTGGTTTACTGGGGAAAACAAGAGTCAGTTGAAGAATGTAATGTCATATCGGCACGTTGGGCATAGTAGCTCAATGGTTAGAGCGGGTGGACGGAGACCAGCAGATCCGTGGTTCAAATCCTGGCTATGGCATTGAATTTTTCATTCTGACTCTACCTTTCATAGTTATTCATTCATAGTCATGATGACAGCAGAGATGCACGCTCCCGAAACGTCGATGTTTAATCATTTTTACTCCTGGCTTGCTCCTCATCTTTACTCTGAAGCCCGAGAGTATATTCGCTGTCAGGAAGATTTCAGGTCTTACTTGAGACAAGTGTACGTTTTTTAAGTTTTGCTTTATTTATCCTGCAGACAAACAACCATGTGTGTGTTTTTAACTTGGAGAGGTACTGCTAGTGCACCATTAATGAAGTGTACTGTACTTTGAGGTGTGGAAAACTACAGTGAAAGTAGAATATACAATAACGATGCTTTATTTACGCTGAATAGATACAAAAAAATAAACTGTACAAAACTTAACATTACATAACAAACAATAAAACAATTGAGCAAATGTCTTAGGAGCGGTGCCCACTACCGCCACCGTAGCTACTGCTGCTGCCGCCCCCGTAACCACTATCGCTGCTACCTCCGTAAGATGATCCTTTGTCATTTCCTAACGAGTGACTGAAACTGCTACCGGAGTCGCCACTTCCATAGCGGCTGCCAGAATGATCACGGTCGTACCCGCCTCCGTAACTGCCGCCTCCGTAACTGCCACCTCCGTAACTGCCACCTCCGTAGCTGCCGGCCGAGTGACCGCCTTCGTATTCACTTCCGTAGCTGCCACCGCCATAGCTGCTGCCTCCATGACCTCCAAAGCTATCTTCGTAGCCGCCTCCGTATCCGCCGCCGTAGCTACCACCTTCTTGTCCGCTTCCATAGCCGATGTTGGAGTGGCCGCTGCCGTAGTTGCTGCCCCCATGTCCGTAACTGTTACCTGAGAGACTGCCTCCATAGTTGCCGGCAGAGTGACCTCCGCCATATCCGCCTCGGAACCTAACTTCTGTGTGACTGCCTCCGTAGCTGCCGCCGAGGTCACCGCCTCCGTATCCACTGCCATGGCCGCTCACGACAACGGGTACCGGTGTCTTGACAATGACGGGATGGGGTACAGGAACTGCTACAGGCTTGGGCACTGGGACGGCGATGGGTTTAGGAACGTGAACAGGCACGGGATGAGGAACCGGGACCTTGACGGGAACCTTAACTGGGTAAGGTACAGGTTTCTCGACGGTGTATGGCACCTTCTTCTCGACGTAGACGGGGTAAGGTTTGGGTACATGGACGGTGTAGGGCTTTGCTACAGGGACCTCAACTGGTACCTTGACTTCGTAGGGTACTTTCCTCTCGACGTGGACCGCGTACGGCTGTGGTACAGGAACCGGCACTTGCTTGGTGATGGTGATAGCCTTGACGTTGTTGTGCTGGACAGAAACTTCTCCTCCTCCGTAACTTCCTCCGTAACCGCCTCCATAGAGGACACCGCCATAACCGCCTTCGTAACCGCCTCCATTATCAGCTATGTAGCTTGCTCCTTGACCTCCTGCATAAGCTCCATGGCCGTCTCCGTTAACAGCTATGTAGCTTGCTCCTTGGCCTCCTGCATAAGCACCATGGCCTTCTCCGTTAACAGCTATGTAGCTTGCTCCTTGATCACTTGCATAAGCGCCGTGGCCGCCTCCATTAAGAGTTATATAGCTATCTCCATGGCCTCCTGCATAAATACCTTGGCCGCCTACGTTATCAGCTATGTAGCTAGCTCCTTGGTCACCTGCATAAGCACCATGGCCGCCTCCATAGTCAGCTGCAACGATCTGTTCGAGCCCTGAGTGTTGAGAAGCACTAGCCACCGCCCCTCGCTTGTCTTTGGACTTCTTCTCCCTGGAGCCCTCGCACACGGCGAGCACGAACAAGCACACCGTCACCAAGTACTTCTGCAACACATAATTAATAAATATTCAAGATTACACCTTTTGATAATGCTTCATGCAACAACAGGATACTTCTGATCATCCACGGGTGAGAATTGGCAGCAATGGTGAATGGGCGGCACATGGCAGGAAGATGGTGGCTAAAGGAAACGTACTAGGGTGTGTAAATATAAGTAGGAAATGCCAACTGAATGGATTGAGAGATTATACAAGGCAGTAACGGAATCTAAAATTCTACATGCAGCAGAAATATGGGGTGGAACGGAATTGAGTGAGATAGTAAATCGGAGGCACAGGATGTTCGTTCTGTAAAGGACAGTTGCTGTAGTTGATTTAGGCAGGCCAGAAAGGAAAGGAATAATAACACTGGGCAACAATGAAAATTTTTCGGGTTTAAAAATAGTGAATTTACATGTATTTCCATGTGCAGAATTAAAATAATCACCATAAAAGTGATAGATTAACTCTTGTTTCAAAAATAAAATGACATTTCATTTTTTAGAATGAAGACTTTAAATTTGGGGGAATTTTTTGGAAGGGTTGGCACACCTGTCAAAATACCGTAGATGACAACTACAAGCATTTGGTGACAGTGTTTCTGCAAAAAATACCGTAACCTTGGATGCAACATGTCCCTTAAGATCCATTTCTTCCACTCCCACCTAGACTTCTCCCCTCCTAGTTGTGGAGCTGTTAGTGATGAACATGGGGAGAGATTCCATCAGGACATTTCTGTTATGGAACAAAGATATCAGGGTCGTTGGAATGAAGTAATGCTTGCGGATTACTGTTAGGGATTCTGCGGCACTCCATCACAAGAGGCAAGCTAAAAGACGACGAAGTCAATAGGCCACCACATGATTCTCTTCAGACACGACTATCTGCGAAGTATTTTACCAGCAATTTAGAACTCTTAGCATGTAATTACCAATTTAAAAAATCAAATGCACTTTCATTGTTGTTAGCATGTATGTAATTAAAATGTATCATTTTATCTGAATCCGTTAATATGTAATACTTCCACCTTGTGTGTATCATAGAAACTAGAGCTAATAAAATTTTTCATTGTTCATATTTGTTTTTCTCAACCCAAAATTAGTAGGGATTGCCTCATGAAGTGCTCGAAACATTAAAAAATGATATTTTGTTGCCCAGTGTAATGGAAAAGATCTTGAAATTTTGGTATAGATTGATAAAAGGAGATAAAGAGATTTTAAGGTTATGCATGGACCAGCAGAAATGTAGGAAAAGTAAGTGAAGTTGTTGGAGTGAGGTAGAAGGAAAAAGTTAGAGCAAAGGGATGGGAGGTATTTAGGAGAAGGGAGGGGGAAAATGAAATGTGTAGTGTTTAACGCCCGCTTTTACTACATACGGCACCGCAGGCGATGACACTGATGATATATGAGATGAACATGGAGCACCGGTGGAATGAGATGGTGCGAGAAACCGGAGATCACGGAGACAACCCGCCCCAGCGCCGTGTTGTCCACCACAAATCTCACTTTGCGGTCGCCTGGGATCGAACCCGGGCCGCCTTGGTGAGAGCCAAGCGGTCTAACCACTGAGCCACGGCGCGGAGGGAGGGGGAAACGGAGAAGGATTTTGGAAGATGGTGAGATATGGGGAGCTTAGAAAGTAAAAATCAGAACGACAAAAGGGAGAGGGGAAGATATATGTGGATCATTGGAATTAAGGGTTTGATGATGACAGGAACACTGTTTCTGAAGGGACTAAGGAGTGAGATAAAAGGGGGTGTCAGCTATATGGGGGAGAAGAGAGCATGGTAGTAGAGTAGGAGAGTGCAGGGAAATATCGGAGTGGAGGAATGTGACATGGGAGGAAAAATGGGACTAAATGGGCACAAATATGGTACCTAGCCATGAGAAAGCTTACAGGAAAGGGGGAAGAGAAAAATAAGAGCATGGGGGAGTTTTTAAAGCAGATGAAAAAGAAGTGGAATAGGAGAAAAAAAGAGGCGCAAAAGAGAATTGGGAGAAGAGAAGCAAGGGAGGGCACATCGAGGTGAACTAAATACCAGTGAGCTAGGCAACCGGAAGGGTCAAGTAGATAATGGACAGATGGACTACAATCTGTACTTAACTTAAGATAGGCAATAGAACTATTGTAAAATATTGTAAACTATGTAAAATGGAAGTAAAGATACATTCATTCTTCACTGTATGCAATCTTTATTTTATAAATGACAAGAAATAAATCATTAAATAATTCTGCATCCATAACCTATGTTAGAGCGTCTTCATTTGTTTTGAGACGTGAGGTTCTTTCCTCGAGTTTCTTTTGTTATGACTTGACATACTGAATCGATAAACAAAAGAAAGACATGCCTTTCCCTCCTGGGAGAGAAGTGAGTCTTTTCTATGGCCCCGTATCACTATAGTTTGTTTTGGCTTGTTATTTCGGTGACAAATGTGTCTCATAAATTTTCTGAGAATGAACTCTAAAGAATTTTTAATCATTAACGAGTTTTGCGTAAATGCTGAATTATAAAATAGCCTTACCTATTACATTAATTCGTAATTATAGCACACAATTTAAACGAAACGTGCTTTTCGTGGAGATACCGCTTCCGCGGTAATTATTCTTGTTTGATATTTCCAAATCTTATACTTCTCCCAAACAGGAAGTCGTTATTCCAGTTTTTTTAATCTCTTGGCTATGCAAAGAGAAAGGAATGTTAAAGGCATTAAAGAGAGCAATCCGTCGGGGAAAATGAAACTCGGAGAATTTAATATTGTGCATGTAAGCTGCATGATTCGTTATTAACACCAAACAAGTTAAGCAGAATTTATAAATTTAGTTCCAAAGATGCCTCATTCAAGATTATACATAATTGCTGTAGTGAATTCAAAACAGGTTTTTTCTTAGCGATTGATTTCCTGAAGGACACCAAGAACAGCTATTACTAGTGAAAATATTTCTGCTCTGCACAGTTAGATGTAAGTAAGGGAAAAAAACTTTATTTTTGATGGATTCCTGATTAATTGGTGTAAAGAAATTTTGGAAAAAATCGAAACGAGATTCAAAGTTCGGATCCTTGGAACAAAACCTAAGCTTCTGTGGCGAGGCATGAGTTTCAAAGCGAGGGAAACTCCAAATAATAATTTTCATTAAAATAAGAGAGATGAATGACTCAAAGAACTAAGGGTACTCTTCAATATTCTTTCTATTGTACAGTCACACGTAGGTCCAGTAGCGAGGTGTGACTTTCAAAGCGAGGGAAGCTCCATACAATAATTTTCATTAGGATAACAGAGAATAATGACTCAAAGAACTAAGGCTACTCTTCAGTACTCTTTCTATTGTACAGTCACACGTAGGTCCAGTAGCGAATCGTGACTTTCAAAGCGAGGGAAGGTGCAAATAATAATTTTCATTAAAATAAGAGAGAATAATGACTCAAAGAACTAAGGATACTTTTTAGTACTCTTTCTATTGTAAAGTTCACGTAGGTCTAGAAGAGAGGCGTGACTTTCAAAGCGAGGGAAGCTCCAAATAATAATTTTTTTATTAAAATAAGCTAGAATAATGACTCACAGAACTAAGGCCACAATTCAGTACTCTTTCTGTCGTACGTAGGTCGAGTGGCGAGGTGCGACTTTCAAAGCGAGGGAAGCTCCAAATAATAATTGTCATTAAAATAAGAGAGAATAATGAATCAAAGACCTAAGGCTACTCTTTAGTACTCTATCTGTTGTACAGTCACATGTAGGGCTGGTAAAGAGGCGTCACTTTCAAAGCAAGGGAAGCTCCAAATGATAATTTTTGTTAAAATTAGAGAGAATAATGACTCAAAGAACTAATGCTACTCTTTAGTATTCTTTCTGTTGTACAGTCACACGTAGGTCCACTAGCGAGGCGTGACTTTCAAAGCGAGGAAAGGTGCAAATAATAATTTTCATTAAAATAAGAGAGAATAATGACTCAAAGATCTAAAGCTACTCTTCAGTACTCTTTCTATTGTACAGTCACACGTAGGACCTGCTCACACTACCAGCTTCATCTATCCATCAGACGTTCCTTCGCCTACACCGAGTGAATATTTAGTCTAAAATGAAGAAAGTGTGCAATTCACAGACGTGAATGATATTTAAGGTTACGAGTGCGAAGATTGTGAAATATGCAGTATTGAATGAGCCTGCTGAACTGGTCACTTGAAGGTAAACAGCTGTCAAATTGTCTGCAGTACCGCGGATGTTCACTCATTGCGCTTCGTCACTGCTAAGACTATGTAAGTTCTATTAATTCACAGTGCTGTTAAGAAAAGTTTTGATTGTGTTTTGTTTTCCTAAAACTGACCATTTCGGCACTATGCAATAGAAGATAGATGCACCAATACTGCCGAATGTTTGAGTAAATGTTTTTTAAATGCTTTTGGAATCAATTTTACGACGTTTTCTAAAAGTTTTCAGTTTCTGTGTATTAAGAAGAGTAGATAAGAGCGATGTACTTACCGCTGATCTCATTGTGGCACGCTTGTGGCTGAGTTGAGAATGATGCCTAAATGACATAATCTCCACGTTTATATACAAGAGATCGCGCAGGACTTTCAGGTTCCGTTTCCGTATGTGAGGAACTTCCACCTCCAGAACCAAACCAGTGTGGCGCTGGGCGAAAGTAGATGCTAGTTATTCTGCAAGATATTGGTTTGTCTCCGGAACTAGATTTGTGTGCCTAATTAACGTTTTATTGCTTTTATTCACTTCTCGAAGGTTAGTTGTCCAAACTCCAATACAGTTTTAGATAAACGTTAAGACAGAGGGTCCTGAGGGTTCGGTAATTTTCCACTTCAAATCAGGTGGCGCCCCTTTTTTGTCCCTACGGAAATACATTTCGAGAAATCGTGATCAAGTTCATGCACAGCAGTTGCCAGCTAGTAAACTTGCTAATTTGACAGGTCTAGATGTGAAGGTGGGCTCTCCAACTGGAGAAAATTTACTGGTTTAACCTGCTGACTTCTAAACTTTTTTGCATACACTTTAATCACAAATTTCACTTCTACATACATATATCCAAATTAGTCTAAGACATTCACTTGAAGAGATCGTGTAACAAAAACGATTGTACTGCTCCACATTCACGACATACTCTACTCTTGTACAGACACGTATTCCTCTATCTACTTCAAGATGAACATTATCTTATTCTTAATTTTATCCTGGAAATACGGGAATACATTACGTTCTATTTGTATATCCAAGAGATAAAAATTGAATACCGACAAGGGAATATGGGAATACAGTAGACTTTAAGTGATAGTCAAATGTTTTAAAACTGGTTGTCTAGATGACGGTCTTTGACATTACGTTCTATTTGTATGTCCAAGAGATAAAAAATGAATACCGACAAGGGAATATGGGAATACAGTAGACTTTAAGTGATAGTCAAATGTTTTAAAACTGGTTGTCTAGATGACGGTCTTTGACATTACGTTCTATTTGTATATCCAAGAGATAAAAATTGAATACCGACAAGGGAATATGAGAATACAGTAGACTTTAAGTGATAGTCAAATGTTTTAAAACTGGTTGTCTAGATGACGGTCTTTGACATTACGTTCTATTTGTATGTCCAAGAGATAAAAAATGAATAACGACAAGGGAATATGGGAATACAGTAGACTTTAAGTGATAGTCAAATGTTTTAAAACTGGTTGTCTAGATGACGGTCTTTGACATTACGTTCTATTTGTATGTCCAAGAGATAAAAAATGAATAACGACTAGGGAATATGGGAATACAGTAGACTTTAAGTGATAGTCAAATGTTTTAAAACTGGTTGTCTAGATGACGGTCTTTGACATTACGTTCTATTTGTATGTCCAAGAGATAAAAAATGAATAACGACAAGGGAATATGGAAATACAGTAGACTTTATGTGAATGTCAAATCTTTGAATACATGTTTCCTATTAATTGCCTTGAAATTCCGTTGTACTTAATGAAGAAAACAATAAAAATATGAATAAATGTTTCTCATTTGAGGCAAGTATAGTTATTGGAAAATTCAGGTAACTCACAAGGAATATCTCTGAAAAAGTTCATTCAACACAAAAATGCATCTGACGTATACTATGTTTTAACAAGGTCTATATCTTTGTGTAGTAATTAGCTCTTATACGTTTACTAGCAAAGTCATAAAATAAACACCCTCATATGGCTTTCTCTTCTTTCTTTCAACACTTTCACTTCTATCTACGTCATCTTACCCAGGTAAACGGTATTACAAATTATTCTATTATATCTTCTATCGTGAATACAGCGTGAATGGGTTGGAAAAGTTGAATAATTGAAACACTGCCTCCTCTTGTTTCAATAAAGCTGGACTTTTTTATTTATTTATTTTTATTTTGTAAAGTACGTCCTTTAACTTTTTAAGTCATATCAGACGATGAATGGAATGGGTGAAATGATGCTCAAATGTGCCCAACATTCGTATTTTAGGATCAGGAGAAAAAAGACCGGAAAAAACCTTATCCAGGTAACTCACCCTGACCGAGATTCGAACTCGGGACCTCTTGAACGTGAGGCTGACATGCTACCATCTAGGCTACCGAGGTGGGCGAAAGCTGTATTAAACATAATTTCGCTTAATTAGTATGAATCAATTGTTATAGCAACAGTTAAAACAAACGACTAGCCAACATCGATTCCCTCATATTAGGTATTAGCCAGCGACACACATTCTTGGTCTAAATAACTCGATATTTCAGAAAATAAAATTACAATAGTATTACTATATTATTGTTCAATTAAAAAGTGGTAAGTCTTTTTAATGATTAGGGTAAGTGTTGGATAAAACATTGTATCGTACTCAAGACTTATTTATACACTCGCGGAAATTGACGAACCTTCCATCTTCCTCTTGATTCACTAGTACCAGAGATAGCTATTACCAGGTTTTCCAGAAAAGGTAGTACGATGCTCAATACCGACAGATGATTAAAAATAGCCAGAAAGTTTATTATTACCTTTTCTGAATTTTTAAAATATGTTTTCTGTTTACGTCCGCCAAAGTTAAGTCATATCGGACGATGAATGAAATGATATTCAAATGAGTTCAGAGTGCATAGAACTTAGAGTTACCAGACATTCATCTTTCAGGATAAGGGAAAACCACCCTGACTGAGATTAGAACTAGGGACCTCTTGAACGTGACTCTACCACCATGCTACAGAGACCGGCCAATGTCCTCCAACGTTAAGTCATATCTGACGATGAATGAAATGATGTTTAAATGAGTACAGGGTACATAGAACAGAGTTATCAGACATTTATCTCATCACGCTAGCTGAGATTAGAAGTCGAGACTTCTTAAACGTGAGAAAGATCTTAGAAAGCTTTTTGCAACATTTTTTAAATATTACCGTTCTTGCACATTTAAACAGTTTTTCAAATTCCACACATTTCATAAATTCTGTTATTTTGGACCAACAAACATTCCTTGGCTTATTTTAGCTTCAGCTGTCCTTGTGAATTTATTTTTCAGGAAGAAAGACAAGCCTAGTTTGATATGCAGTGGAGGCAGTACAATTTTTTTTTCATAACACACAACTGGTTGGCGAGGAACATTATCTTGTCCTGGACTAAATAACTTTCTCTTTGGGCAAGAATTTTTAATATAGTTATTACTTTTAGCTCTGCTATTTGTCGAGCAGTTGTAACAGTGTGTCAAATTATCCTTAAATTTACGGCGTATAATAGGGGCTCCTGCGAGTTAATGCTGTTACGTATTTGGCACAACAGATTTCCTGGGCCCACGTCTTGTTCTGGTATATTTTGTTATCAAAATAACAGCACAGGTAAGCTTTACTTAAGAGAAAAATAAAGTTTCAACTCTGTGCTTTGAAAGTCAGGTCACCAAACACGAAACAAATGCTGCTTCTGACATTATCACGCTTTCGAGACGTGTTTCTTATACACTATACACTTCTATGGATAGAATTACTTCTATCTCAATAGACAACGGAGGAGAGCCCGTCTCTGTAGCGTGAAGGTAGTGTCATGTTCAAGAGGTCCCTTGTTCTAACCTCGGTCAGAATGAAAGGTTTCCCTTATCCTGAAAGATAAATGTCAAAGCTCTGTGCACCCTGGACTCACTCGAACATCATTACATTCGTCGTACGATATGACTTAACGTTGAAGGACATTGGCCCGTCTCTGTAGCGTGGTGGTAGTGTCACGTTCAAGAGGTCCCTAGTTCTAATCTCGGTCAGGGTGATACGCTTTCCCATATATAGAAAGATATATGTCTAGTAGCTCTAAGCTCTATGTACTCTGGACTCATTAGTACATCATTTCATTCATCGTCCGATATGACTTAACGTTTGAGGACACTGCCACGTTTCTGTATCGTGGTGCTAGCGTGCCACGTTGAAGAGGTCCCTAGTTCTAATCTCGATCAGAGTGAAAGGCTTTCCTTTATCCTGAAAGATGAATGTCAAAGCTCTATGTACTCTGGACTCAATTGAACATAATTTTATTCATCGTCTGATATGACTTGACTTTGGAGGTCATTAGCCTGTCTCTGTATCGTGATGATAGTGTGTCACGTTGAAGAGGTCCCCAGTTCTAATCTCGATCAGGGTAATATAGTTTTCCCTTATCCTGACAGGTGAATATCTGGTAATTCTAAGCTCTATGTATCCTGGCCTCACTTCAAAGTCATTTCATTCATCCTCTGATATAACCTGACGTTGGAGGACATTGGACCGTCTCTGTGTCATGGTGATAGCGTGTCACGTTGAAGAGGTCCGTAGTTCTAATGTCGGTCAGGGTGATAGGGTTTTCCCTTATCCTGAAAGGTAAATATCTGGTAATTCTAAGCTCTATGCACCCTGGACTTATTTGAACATTATTTCATTTATCGTCCCATATGACCTAACGTTGGAGGACATTGGCTCGTCTCTGTAGCGTGGTGGTAGTGTCACGTTCAAGAGGTCCATAGTTCAAACAGAAACCTCTGTATTTGATTCCAAATGTAAAATGATGTCCCAAGAGGATTTACTATTTAACTTTGACACTCGAAACAATGTAGACAATTTATAATTCAGTTGGAGAATTTAATGTCATGATGGCGTGTTGGCTGTAAAAGATTAATGGAAACTGGGAGATACGTGTTTCAAATCCCTGCTATAGCACTGAACTTTTTTCAGTCTGATTGTAGCTATCCAAATTATTGCCTACACACGGGTAGTGTGGAAGAAGTATTAAATTCCATTAATTTACAAGATTCGTCTTGGCATGGGTAAAGATATGGTTTAAGGCGTCTGCCTAGAAGCTTATAGTTCAGATCTCTTATGGGCAAGTTACCTGGATTATTTTTCGGAGTATTCCCTTATCCTAAAGATGAATGTTGGGCAATTAATTTCAAGGAGCATGGACTAGACTACGCTGTTCAGGAGATTCTGCACGGAGGTCCAAACTTGGTATATTGTATCTCTGCCTTAATGTGGGGCAGCCCCGAGAGGAAGGATGAGGCGAGATGAGACAAAGTGTGCCGTTCCATGGAACCACGACAGTGCAGAGGGCGGAGCTCCTATACTTTACCAGTTGCAAACTCCCCGGCAGGTCAAAACAACGGATATACCGCATTACTGTGGTACGAAGACGGTCCCAGCAGTCAGTTAGTAGATGGGCAACCGTCCTACCGGAGTGGTAGTTCAATCAAAGCATATCGTCCCGCCATGCACCACCGAAACTCCCGCAGACGCTTCTATCCTGAGAGAGACCATGAGATTAGGGAAGATGTAAAATCATAATGGAGATGAAAATTTAGGGCCGGGAATTTTGGGGGATGTAATTAACCTACGTCGCCCACGGGTAGCGAACCCACACCTGCCGAAAGGAGACCACACACGAAACGGCCAGAGCCGTCCCGTCCAGTTCATACACCCTGAGGTCATTTATTTCACCCTTTTTCCTATTTGTATCTTTGCTGACAGAACAAATTTGTTTTCCACTAAGATGATCATCAAACGGGTTCTAATGCCAG
Organism: Mantis religiosa; assembly: GCA_030765055.1. Taxonomy (NCBI): domain Eukaryota; kingdom Metazoa; phylum Arthropoda; class Insecta; order Mantodea; family Mantidae; genus Mantis; species Mantis religiosa. Next base: position 20,261,915 of record CM060959.1, on the reverse strand, counting down.
TTGAACTACAGCCACTTCTAGGAGAAATCTCACCCTTGTTGGTCGGTATACTACTGACATAAGTAGACCAAGAAATGTCACTTAGAAACTCTAGAAACTAAACACATGCGATTCAAGATCATAAAATCGGCATAAAAGCAAACCGGATTTGAATATAACTTTAATAGTTTCATTTATTGCTGCTTTAAAAAAAACTATAAGTAAAATGCAATGCAAAAAGTATGATACAAACCTTCCGTTGCAGCTTGCTTCAGTTCGTTTTCTTTGCAGTGATTCTAAAGAGAATCGTCTTTCACTTTTCTTGTAAGAGCTCACTGATGCTCAGTTGTTTTAATGCGTTCCTAAATATGGTATAAGGAATCTGTATCTCGATTAGAAATGTTTATTAGCGGCAGTACTGAGTCAAGACATATTTTATCGACGAGTGGAAGGTTTTTTTAATTTCCGCGAGTGTATAAATAAGTCTTGAGTACCATACAATGTTTTATCAAACACTTACCCTAATAATTAAAATAACTTACTACTTTTTAATTAGCTACACCACGAGGGTGGTCTGGAAAGCCTCCGACCTCAACATGAAGATGGCAGCACTCGTAAATAAAAGCTAGTGAATTTCGTTGCTTATCTGTTAACAGTTACTCACCAAAGTTACAGCCATTTTGCACACTCAGTTGTTATGTAACAGTTGTTTGAGTTTATGTGAGTGTTTTTATGAAAATGGACAAAATCGACTATATAGCTGTCATTAAATCTTTGTTTTCGAAAGGCAATATGCCTACGCAAATCAAAGAAGAGTTGGATTCTATGTATGGGGACTCCGCACCATCATTTACTACACTGAAATTTTGGGCAGCTGAATTTAAACATGGCAAGAGCTTGGGAGACAATGAACGTTCGAAATGTCCAAAAACTTCAAATACCGAAGAAAACATCGCTTAAAGTTTACCAAATGGTGCTAGACGCCTTCCGAATTAAAGTGAGAGAGATAGCAAAGGCTATAAAGATCTCAGAAGAACGTGTTTGTCACATATTAAATCAACATTTAGACATGAGAAAGTGGTCCACGCGTTGGGTGCCGCGTTTGCTCACGTTAGACCAACAACGTGTTCGAATGAACATTTCCAGCGCTCGGTTTGCGCAGTTTAGGCGAAATAAATCCTAGTTTGGCGCCGATTAATTACTTTAGATGAAGCCTGGAAATACCATTATATGCCCGAAACAGAAATACAACCCCAACAATGGACTGCAAAGGAGAAACCGTCTCCAAAGGAAGCAAGATATGCTTTTGCGGCTGGGAAAGTGATGGCGACTGTTTTTCGGGCTAGTAATGCAGTTGTTTTAATCTATTATCTTCAAAAAGGAAAAATCATTACAGGTACATACTACAGATCATTACTTGACCAGATGAAGGCAGAACTTGCGGAAAAACGGCCACATTTGCAGAAAAGAAAATCCTGTTTCACCAAGACAATGCACCTCAACGGTTGCAATGGCGAATATCCACGGATTATGGTTTGAACTGCCTCACTCACCAGATCTATCCCCAAGCAACATATTTTTGTTCCCTCATCTGAAAATTGCGCTCGGAGGACAGAGATTTTTGTCAAATGGCGAGGCAATCATCTTCGTGAACAATTATTTTACAGAGAAAAACGCCGAGTACTATTTGGACGTGTTACAGAGATGGGAACATCGCTGGGAGAAGTGTGTAGAGTTTCAAGGAGACTATATTGAAAAACGCCGAGTACTATTTGGACGGGTTACAGAGATGGGTGCATCGCTGGGAGAAGTGTGTACAGTTACAAGGAGACTATGTTGGAAAACGCCGAGTACTATTTGGACGAGTTACAGAGATGGGAGCATCGCTGGGAGAAGTGTGTACAGTTACAAGGAGACTATGTTGTAAAACGCCGAGTACTATTTGGACGGGTTACAGAGATGGGAGAATCGCTGGGAGAAGTGTGTAGAGTTACAAGTATACTATGTTGTAAAACGCCGAGTACTATTTGGACGTGTTACAAAGATGAGAGCATCGCTGGGAGAAGTGTGTAGAGTTACAAGGAGACTGTGTTGTAAAACGCCGAGTACTATTTGGACGGGTTACAGAGATGGGAGCATTGCTGGGAGAAGTGTGTAGAGTTACAAGGAGACTGTGTTGTAAAACGCCGAGTACTATTTGGATGGGTTACAGAGATGGGAGCATCGCTGGGAGAAGTGTGTAGAGTTACAAGGAGACTATGTTGAAAAACGTCGAGTACTATTTGGACGGGTTACAGAGATGGGAGCATCGCTGGGAGAAGTGTGTAGAGTTACAAGGAGACTATGTCTAAAAACATCGAGTATTATTTGGACGGGTTACAGAGATGAGAGCATCGCTGGAAGAAGCGTGTAGAGTTACAGAGAGACTATGTTGAAAAACGCCGAGTACTATTTGGACGGGTTACAGAGATGGGAACATCGCTGGGAGAAGTGTGTAGAGTTACAAGGAGACTGTGTTGTAAAACGCCGAGTACTATTTGGACGGGTTACAGAGATGGGAGCATCGCTGGGAGAAGTGTGTAGAGTTACAAGGAGACTATGTTGAAAAACGTCGAGTACTATTTGGACGGGTTACAGAGATGGGAGCATCGCTGGGAGAAGTGTGTAGAGTTACAAGGAGACTATGTCTAAAAACATCGAGTATTATTTGGACGGGTTACAGAGATGAGAGCATCGCTGGAAGAAGCGTGTAGAGTTACAGAGAGACTATGTTGAAAAACGCCGAGTACTATTTGGACGGGTTACAGAGATGGGAACATCGCTGGGAGAAGTGTGTAGAGTTACAAGGAGACTATGTTGAAAAACGCCGAGTACTATTTGGACGGGTTACAGAGATGAGAACATCGCTGGGAGAAGTGTGTAGAGCTACAAGGAGACTATGTTGAAAAACGCCGAGTACTATTTGGACGGGTTACAGAGATGAGAACATCGCTGGGAGAAGTGTGTAGAGCTACAAGGAGACTATGCTGAAACATTTAAAAAAATATTTCTGAAAGAATGCCCTATATCTTTATTAGGTCGGAAGGTTTTAGATCATCTATGTAAAATATTAAAATTATTTGTAATTTTATTTCCTGTAATATAGGGCTATATAGACCAAGGATGTGTGTCGTTGGCTAATAACTAATATAAGAGAATCGATGTTCGCTAGTCGTTTGTTTTAATTGTTAGTATAACAACTTTATTGAAACAAGAGAAGGTATCTATTCCATACAAAGTTTTGAAGGTAGCTAAGACTGTTTTATAATAAATACAGTGCGATCCATATAAACCTGAACCATTTCAGTAGGCCATAGCCTTTGAACAAATAATAGGACACACGTGCCACTTTGGGATAATATAATACACAATTGGGAGATTACATTACACTATTTACGAGGCGTGTGCGTAAAATAAGGTCTCCAATTTTATTTAATATATAAAACATGTTTATTGTCAATGAATGTTACATTGATGGAAAGGCGGAACTTACAGCTATTTTTCAACGTAATCACCATTGCGATCGTGTTTTTTTGCAAGCGCTGTGGCAGTTTTTGTATACCCTTGTCATAGCACTCTTCCGCCAAGTTGCGCAGGTAGCGCTCAACCTCGTTTTTCAAATCATCGTCGATCTGGAAATGTGTTCCACCCAAGTGTGACTTCAACTCAGAAAACAAATGATAATCTCTAGGTGCTAAGTCTGGAATCGTTGGGTCGCTTCAACACGTTGCCGTTTATGTTCTTCGGTGAGCATGTAAGGGGACCCAATTCGCGCACACCTTGCGATAATGCAAATGTTCGGTCAAAATCTTGTCAATCGTAGTCTTACTGACTTCAGGGTTAAGTTGGTATAGCTCACGAACTGACACACGCCGAACTTTAAGTATTTCTTGCTTAACTTTTGCAATTGTTTCGGCTGAAACCGAAGTTCGACCAAAACGCTGTTCGTCATGGACGTCTGTACGTCCGTCTTTGATCTCTCTGACTCACTTTCGCACGTTTTTGGCGTCCATACACTATAGACCAAAGATTTCGCATAACTGACGATGAATTTTAGTTAGTTTAGTGCCCTTGGTACTCATAAAACGGATCACTGCATGCAACTCGCACTTGGCGGCGGAAGTGATAGGAAGCTCCATCGCAAACGGCTGCCCAGTCAAGACTAATGGTTGGAACGGGTTCGTTGTGATGGGGATTTGAAGGGGTGAAACCAAGCTACACGCCAGTGTTGCCGGATGTCGCGTAATAGCCTTCCTCACAGCTCCAGCGCCTTGAAGACCTTATTTTACGACACGCCTCGTACATCACAGAGAAAATGTTGGAAGTGTCCTCCACCAGTATTTATCGATAGTTGGTCCCATTTTCTTTGATACAACTTGTGGCGTTATAATTTCTATTCGTTGTTAATCTCTCTCCATCTTAATCGAGCCCCAAGTTCGGGCGACATATTTGTGGCGTTTTCCTCCACTCGCAGCAGATAGGATGCACGTTGAGTGTTTGGAAGATCCAGGTCAAGATTTGATTAAATAAGAGTCATGAGATCTATTTTCAGTTGTGGATTTTTAGTGACAGAAATAAAATGTTATATGACTCCGATTTCGTAATATATTATTTAATTGTACAATCTGGATTACTTTTTACTCGAACTTTCTTTCTAAATCAATCACATCGATAAATCCTTATTTTCAATTATAATATACCATTTCCATTAACTACTTAAAATTCCTCTTCTATACGTCCACTCATTACTATTACGAATACCGAATAACTCTTTTTGACTATTATTGTATTTCCGTTACAAAACTTTTATATTCACCTCGACATTTTTCCATCGTCATGAAAAAAGATTAAAGAACATATATCTATCTCAATATTATTGATTTTTCGTAACTATCGTTACTCTTCTATTAATTTTGTGATTGGCCGATTTATTGCTACGTCATCACAATACATAATACAATTATTACTACGGCCAATCACAAAATCACACATATATTTGTTTTTATATTGTCATTACATGGCCTACTATGTGAAGCAAATATATTGGCGAGCAAAGAGCCCCACGTTGGGCGCTACAGTTTGATACAATAATGTTTAGCTTAGGGTAAAGTAATGAGGTTTCTCACAGGATATGCGTGGATATGTGTGAGAAGGATAGTTTAATGACACTGGAATGCCCTTTCAAACTGATTTATTGACTGCTTCTTTTTCTCAGAACATCGAACTTGAAGTTACCTACCAAGGATTACCAATAGATCACTGTTCAGAGAGACTTAAGATGGAATGCTTATCACTCGATAAACTTAATGCATTCTTCACGTACATATGAACTGACAACTATCTTCTCTCATTTCTGGTATGCCTGGCCCAAGACAGAACAAGATGACTGCCCTAATCGCTCTCACGCCTCGGACTGTCTTAATGCCTTGCTAGCCACGAACTGACTCAATGTCCACAGATGTGCGTGGGTGTATCTGTGTCACTTTCACTTTTTGGAAGCCCTGTTTATTGATTCCCTTTGTGGCTATTTTGTCGCCATTATGAAGGATCCGAAGAATGTCCTATTCACCAAATCAAGTGCTATCCCTTATAAATCTGCTAAGGACAATGTTTCTTACGTTTCTTTGTTGAAACAACTTATTCACCCAAACTGCTATTCGACTCAACTGCCCTTGCACGTGTTGTGACAAAGAACGAACATTCCTTTGAAATCCATCGTGATTCTTTACTTATTTCAATCCTTTAATTTCGGTATCATAAGTCATATCAAAAAACAAGAATTTGCAACTGGATATTCATATAGAAAAAATTCTAACTAAAACATATCGTTACAAACTGTAGATACTAAAGTTTATATGGTTATCTTCAAGACATTTGTGCAGCAGCTGGATGATATCGAATTGAGAGAAGGTTATTTCCAGCAAGACGGAGCGACATGTCATACATCTAATGATACCATGGAACTTGAAACCAGTTTCTTTGATAATCAAATAATCTCAAAAGATCTATGGCCTCCCAGATCCCCTGATCTAAACTCACCGGATATTTTCTTGTGGGGGTAACTAAAAGTAGTGTAGAAAAATAGCACATAGACAGTTGATGTTCTCAAGGAATCCATTGGAATCGAAATAAATAACATTGGTGAGGATCTCTCCATAAAACTTCAGAGAATATGGTGAGACGAGTGCAAACATGTATAGATGCTTGTGGAGGACACTTGCAACACTTTCTCTGAGATACAAATAGTGTAATGTAATCTCCCAATTGTGTATTATATTTTCCCATAGTTACACGCGTGTCCTGTTATTGGTTCAAAGGTTATGACCTATTGCAATGGTTCAGGTTTATTTGGATCGTTCTAGATTATACTTTAAAAGTAGGCCTAGGGATTGTATTTTATTGATACAGTGATTAAAGTGAAGTTTTTTCAATCCTTAATATTAAAGTGTTAATTTAGTAGGTTAATTTATATTAATGAAGTATCAACTTTACAAGCAAGTGTTAGATAAAATAATTTCATGAAAAATTGAATTTTCTGTGCACAGGCTATGAAGTGAAATTAACAAATTGCATTACCTTATATTGCAGTGTAATTATCATGTTCTTGACAGACACGTTTTTCTAAAAGAAACAAGACAAATGATCGCGAGTACCCCAAAACCCGTATTTCCAGTAATGTGTAAGTGTTTTGTTTTTAGTTGGTATACTGTACTTGTTGTAACCACTATTCATAACCGTTGGAGAAAGTAACATGAAATTTGACTACTGGCTATTGTTTCAAAATGAGATGTTAAGGTAAATAACTTCTTTTTGCCACATTTCTTCTACAGCCGCTGGAATTCTGAGTACATCCATTGAGCTATTTTTTTACCCTTTTTCCTGCTTTCTCAAATCTTCACATTCAAATTATATGCTTCCGAATTTGCCCGGATGTCTTTTTTTCTATGTGGTGCTGTTTGATAAACCTTTAAGCATCCTTAAAAGTGTAATGCCTACAGAAATATTATATCCCTGACATAAATCACTCCTCATCACTTTCTTTTGTTTTATGAAGAGTATCAAATATATGGGATGATAAACAAATAATGTTGAAATGACTCTAGGCTACATAGAGCTTAGAGTTACCAGACATTCATCTTTCAGGATAAGTTAAAGCCTTATCACCCTGACTGACATTAGAACTAGGGACCTCTTGAACGTGACACTACCACCACGCTACAGAGACGTGCCAATGTACTCCAACATTAAGTCATACCGGACAATGAATGAAATGATGTACAAATGAGTGCAGGGTATTTAGAAGTTACAGTTACCATCATCGCTGAGGATAAGGGAAATCCTTATCACTCTGACCGAGATTAGAACTAGGGACCTCTTGAACGTGACACTACCACCACGCTACAGAGACGTGCCAATGTCCTCCAACATTAAGTCATACCGGACAATGAATGAAATGATGTACAAATGAGTGCAGGGTATGTAGAAGTTACAGTTACCATCATCGCTGAGGATAAGGGAAATCCTTATCACTCTGACCGAGATTAGAACTAGGGACCTCTTGAACCTGACACTACCCCACTCTACAGAGACGAGCAAATGTCCTCCAACATTGGAGGACGATGTACGAAATGATGTTCGAATGAGTCCATGGTACACACAGCTTAGAGTTACTAGCCATTCATCTTTCAGGACAAGGGAAAACCTTATCACTCTGAACGAGATTAGAACTAGGGACCTCTCGAACGTGACCCTACCAGCACGCTACAGATACTGGCCAATGTCCTCCATAGTTAAGTCATATCAGACGATGAATGAAATGATGTTCAAATGAGTCCAGAGTACATAGAACTTAGAGCTACCAGACATTTATCTTTCAGGATAAGGGAAACTTTATCACCTTGACCCAGTTTAGAACTAGGGACCTCTTGCACGTGACATTACCACCGCGCTACAGGGACGGGCAATGTCCTCCAAAGTGAAGTCATATCGGACGATGAATGAAATGCTATTTAGAGTCCAGGGTACATAGAGCTTAGAGTTACTAGACATTCATCTTTCAGGATAAGGGAAAACGTTATCTCTTTGACCGTAGCCCGCCTCGGTAGCGTAGATGGTAGCATGTCTGCCTCACGTTCAAGAGGTCCCGAGTTCGAATCTCGGTCAGGGTGAGTTACCTGGATAAGATTTTTGCGGGGTTTTCTCTTATCCTGAAAAGACGAATGTCGGGTCACTCTAAGCTCCATGGACCCCGGGCTCAGTTGAGCTCCGTTTCACCCGTTCCATTCATCGTCCGATATGACTTAACGTTGGTGGACCTAAAATTACAAAAAAAAAAGAAGAATATCAGCCTGACTGAGATTAGAACTAGGGACCTCTTGAACATGACACTACCACCATGATACAGAGACGGAACAATGTTCTCCATAGTTAAGCCATATCGGAAGATGAATGAAATGATGCTCAGATAGTCCAGGGTACATAGAGCTTTGAGGTAGCAGACATACATCTTTCAGGATAAGGAAAACTCTTATCAGCCTGACTGGGAATAGAACTAGGGACCTCTTGATCGTGACACTAGCACTAAGATACAGAGGCAGGCTTCTACCTTTATAATTGTGAGCCCCCTGATCAAAGCCTTGGAGTTGTGCGTGATGTTAGTAACCATACTGGGCTTTTGGCACAAATAAAAACAGATGTCTCCTTACGTTATTGATTGTTGATGATGTTCCTATACCTAAAGCTAAGGGTGTGCAGTGAAGGAACTGCCATGGTTCGGGTCAAAACGTTGTTCTACTATTAGGTTGGTGACTGCACTGCTAGAAGTGGCAGCAATTAGACTCGCGGTTGGAGTCTTATACTAAAACATTTAAATTCTCTCTCAATTAAATGTATAAAACCTAGACAGGTAACTTAAATAGTTTATAGGTGGAGGAACACCTTTTTATTACAAAGAGAAAGATTTATTTGTGCAAAATAAATATAAAAGGTGTACAAAATAACACATAAGGTAACAAAGTAAATGTCAGATCAAAATATCTCATAACCATGGTAACAGCGTAACTGTTAATGGTATCCATGGCCGCCATAGCTGCTGTAACCCCCATAACCACTATGTCCGCCATAGTTGCCAGAACCGCCTCCATAACCACCATGGCTGATATAACTGCTGTAACCGCCTCCATAACCACCATTGCCGCCGTAGCTTCCAGAACTTCCTCCATAGCCACCATGGCCGCCGTAACTGCCAGAACCTCCTCCATAACCACCATGGCCGCCATAGCTGCCAGAACCTCCTCCATACCCACCATGGCCGCCATAACTGCCAGAACCTCCTCCATACCCACCATGACCGCCATAGCCACCTCCGTATCCGCTTCTGTAACCACTTCCAAATCCACTGTAACTACTTCTGTAGCCGCCTCCATGTCCGCCTCCATATCCACTACTACCTCCGTAGCCGCCTCCATGACCGCCTCCGTACCCACTGTAGCCTCCGTAGCCGCCTCCATGTCCGCCTCCGTACCCACTGCTACCTCCGTATCCACTGTAGCCTCCTAAGCTGCCTCCATGTCCGCCTCCGTATCCACTGTAGCCTCCTAAGCTGCCTCCATGTCCGCCTCCGTATCCACTGCTACCTCCATATCCACTGTAGCCTCCTAAGCCACCTCCATGTCCGCCTCCGTATCCACTGCTACCTCCATATCCACTGTAGCCTCCGTAACCGCCTCCATGTACGCCTCCGTATCCACTGCTACCTCCATATCCACTGTAGCCTCCTAAGCCGCCTCCATGTCCACCTCCATATCCACTGTAGCCTCCGTAACCGCCTCCATGTCCGCCTCCGTATCCACTGCTACCTCCGTACCCACTATAGATTCCGTAGCCGCCTCCATGTCCGCCTCCATATCCTAGACTCGACAGCCCTCGTTTTTCAGGCTGCTTTTCGGTCTCCGCTGCATTCTTCTGCTCCTCGCAGGCGGCGAGGACGAACAAACACAGCGTGATCAGGTACTTCTGTAACAACAAACATTTGATACATGAGTAACATTTCCCTCATGAACAATATCGATAAACTTCTGGGGGGCACAGAGGTACACAAAACGGTGGACCAAAACTACAGAAGGTTTTGTAAAGAGCTACTAGGCTTATCAAGATCAGCACCTAGGGAAGTAGCTTTGGTAGAATTAGGAAAGACAAGAAGAAATGGAATAATAATGAAAAGAACAATAAAATGGTGGTATAGGTGTTTGGCCAAAGAAGGGGAAATAATGAAATTATGCATGAGACAGCAAAAACATTAGAGACCTCAAATAGTTAGTGGGTAGAGATAGGAGGAATTATGGGAAAAAAATAGGAATGGGAAATATATGGAGGAAAGGAATACAAGTGATGTGTGGCCGCGCCGTGTCTCAGTGGTTAGACCGCTTGGCTCTCACCAAGACGGCCCAGGTTCGATACCAGGCGACCGCAAAGTGAGATTTGTGGTGGACAACACGGCGCTGGGGGTTTTCTCCGGGACCTCCGGTTTCCCTTGCCATCTCATTCCACCGGTGCTCCATCTTCATCTCATGTATCATCAGTGTCATCGCCTGCGGTGCCGTATGTAGTAAAAGCGGGCGTTAAACACTACACTTTTCATTTCAAGCGATGTGGGTATATTAATAAAATGCAGAATAGAAGATAAAGAAAGACACGAAATATGGGGAAGTCTAGAAAATATGAAATCATTACAATTTTACAAACAAATAAAAAGAAATTAGGGACGAGAAGCATATGTGGTTTAATGCAATAGACAAGAGAGAGAAGGGTTAGCTTGGATAAGAACAGGAACAATATTTCTAAGAGGGATAAGAGGTAGGGAAAAGGGAAATTGTGAATTGTGTGGGGGAAAAGAAAGCATAGAACATTATGTAACAGAACGGGAGGTCTCAATATGGAGAAAAAACAGTTTCGGGAAGAAAAATGGGAGAAAGTAGAGAAAAGGATAGTAGCTATAAAATGTTAACTGGAATGGAGGAAAAGAAGGTAAGAAGTTTTGGTGAGTTCTTGCAGAAAGTAAAAGAAAAATGGGCCAGAAATGTAAATAATATAAGAAAGGAAGATGCGGGGGAAGAAAGGGACTAATTAAGTAACAAGGAGACATGGAGGTTAAGAGCTACCTGGCAGAGCAGAAGACCAGGGTGTCATGTAAGCCAAGGTAGCAACAAGGTAAAGACAAATAAATGTAAATAATATAAGAAATGAAAATGAGGGGGAAGAATGGGACTAATTAAGTAACAAGGAGGTATGGAGGTTAAGAGCTATCTGACAGACCAGAAGACCAGGGTGTCATGTAAGCCAAGGTAGCAACAAGGTAAAGACAAATAAATGTAAATAATATAAGAAAGGAAGATGAGGGGGAAGAAAGGGGCTAATTAAGTAACAAGGATGTATGAAGGTTAAGAGCTATCTGACAGACCAGAAGACCAGGGTGTCATGTAAGCCAAGGTAGCAACAAGGTAAAGACAAATAAATGTAAATAATATAAGAAATGAAAATGAGGGGGAAGAATGGGACTAATTAAGTAACAAGGAGGTATGGAGGTTAAGAGCTATCTGACAGACCAGAAGACCAGGGTGTCATGTAAGCCAAGGTAGCAACAAGGTAAAGACAAATAAATGTAAATAATATAAGAAAGGAAGATGAGGGGGAAGAAAGGGGCTAATTAAGTAACAAGGATGTATGGAGGTTAAGAGCTATCTGACAGACCAGAAGACCAGGGTGTCATGTAAGACAAGGTAGCAACAAGGTAAAGACAAATAAATGTAAATAATATAAGAAAGGAAGATGAGGGGGAAGAAAGGGGCTAATTAAGTAACAAGGATGTATGGAGGTTAAGAGCTACCTGACAGAGCAGAAGACCAGGGTGTCATGTAAGCCAAGGTAGCAACAAGGTAAAGACAAATAAATGTAAATAATATAAGAAAGGAAGATGAGGGGGAGGAAAGGGACTAATTAAGTAACAAGGAGGCATGGAGGTTCAGAGATACCTGGCAGAGCAGAAGACCAGGGTGTTATGTAAGACAAGGTAGCAACAAGGTAAAGATAAATAAATGGAGCCAAAAGTTGTAAACTGTAAGATTTTGGAGTATACACAATAAATCTAATGTAATTTACTCTTATATGAAACCTGGAATTAATGACCTTGAGTGGACAGGTGAAAATAAAATTCTATAACAGAATAATTCATCCATGATCTCATTCATAAATTAAGTCATCCTACCTCGCACTTCCGGTTCATTTACAGAAAACCAAGACATTTCTTTAACTTTTCAAAACAATGTATATCCACGGGTCAGTTGGAGAATTTAATGCCATGTTGGCACGTTGGCCATGGTAGCTCACTGGTTTAGAGAGGCTGGACGGAGACCAGAATATCCGTGGTTCAAATACCGGCTATGGCATTGAATTTTTCCGTCTGGCTCTACTCTTTCATAGTGCGTCCTGCACACGGCTAGTGTGAAACAACAGTTATTTTCCATTAATTGTACCTAATAGTGATCCGAACTATAAAGCCCGGGCCTTAAAGAACTTACAGCATAGTAAGTCGCCATTGAGGTAGTTGTCTCATGTGTTTATGAGAACTCCTAGTGGTTTACTATAAAGTCCGGGTCTTAAAGTACTTACAGCATAGTAAGTCGCCATTAAGGTAGTTGTCTTATTTGTTTATGAGAACTCCTAGTGGTTTACCGGGAAAAACACGAGTCTGTTGGAAAATTTAATGTCATGGTGGCACGTTGGCCATAGTAGCTCAATGGTTTAGAGCAGTTGGACGGTGACCAGATGATCCTCGCTCTTCCCTTTTAATGTACATCCAAGTTCAGACAATTTACAAAGAGCTATGTCCTTGAAAAATTGGGCAGTTAATGTTTAGATTATTTTCTTATTCTCACTGGATAGCCAAAAGTGTATCTTCAATCTAGGTATATTATTTCAGGTCATAATTAATTGGCTTATAGTATCCTAACATGGTGAATAATGCCTCCCTTCTCAGTCCACGACTCTATGTTCCCTCTACGAAACAAAAGAAAAACAAAAATTTCATTTCAAATAATATTTTATTTGCTCTGGACAATTTGACAGCTGGTTAGATTTAGTGACCAGTTCCCGAGCTTCTTCGATAGTTAGGAAGCACTGACTGAGTTTGTCACGTGAAGGCTCTGTCGCATAAGAAGATTTTTTTTTTTATGTGGAGCTTTTAAACACAACTGCAAGTATATTTCAATAGCAGGCACTAATACAACATGTAAAAATGTTGCGGTTAAAAACAACAAAATGGCAGAAAAGATTACTACAACCAATCAAGATGAAACCACAAACAAGTTTCCTACACAAAGTTATAGAATTAAAAACAGATCTGAATCTTCCTAATTCTAAAGAAAACATTTTAATCAAAGAAAACCCACTGACTTTTGAACCAATTAATATTCAATTAGATTTAAAACAAATAGTTACAAAATCTGAAACTTCCAAACCTGTACTAAAAGCACTAGCATTAGAAACTGTGAACAATAGATACCCACACGAAGAATGGTTACATATCTACACAGATGGATCTAACTTGGACAACAATTCAGGAGCAGGAATTAAGTGTGCACTGTTCTCATTCTATCAACCAGCAGGATACCACACAACAAATTTTGATGCAGAAGTAACGGCTATTCATATTTCACTCCAACACCTTCTATACAGAATAGATAAATTTAAAAATGCTGTCATGCTTTCTGATTCTAAAGCATCACTGTGTACAATAAGTTCATATAAAATGAGGTTAATCCAAATTAAAGAATGTCACAAAATGATCCAACAACTTCAAAAAATACAGAAAAGAATTATATTACAGTGGATACCTGCACATTGTGGAATTGCTGGAAACCAATCAGCTGATTTTCTTGCCAAAAAAAAGGTGCACATTTAATTCAGAACAAAAGTAAAGGCTTACCCTTTACATCCACAAAAAGATTAATCAAAAGCAAATACAAAAACGAACAAAACCAACAAAATATCTAACAAAGCCAAAGGGGAAAAATGGAACATTTTAATAAAAATACAGAAATTATCCCAGATATCCCACGTAAAGCCGCAGTAGCAAATTTTAGATTACTTACGGAACATGATTATTTGGCCAAAGACTTACACAGAATAGGAATTTTTACAAGTCCAAATTGTCCTTTGTGCAACAAAGAAGAGGAAATGACTGAAGAACATCTTTTAACCTGTGAAGCCCTACCTGCCGGACCCACTACACAGAAATATTGGAGAGCAAGGGAGCTGATGGCTTCATTGCCAAAGCCTAGCATTTGACAACAAAGAAGAGGAAATGACTGAAGAACATATTTTAACCTGTGAAGTCCTACCTGCCGAACCCACTACACAGAAATATTGGAGAGCAAGAGAGCTAATGGCTTCACTACCAAAGCGTAGCATTTGACAACAAAGAAGAGGAAATGACTGAAGAGCATCTTTTAACCTGTGAAGCGCTACCTCCGGACTCACAACACAGAAATATTGGAGAGCAAGAGAACTAATGGCTTCACTGCCAAAGCCTAGCATTTGAAAACAAAGAAGAGGAAACGACTGAAAAACATCTTTCAATGTGTGAAGCGCTACCTGCCGGACTCACTACACAGAAATATTGGAGAGCAAGAGAGCTAATGGCGTCATTGCCAAAGCCTAGCATTTGACAACAAAGAAGAGGAAATGACTGAAGAACATCTTTTAACCTGTGAAGTCCTACCTGCTGGACCCACTACTCAGAAATATTGGAGAGCAAGAGAGCTAATGGCGTCATTGCCAAAGCCTAGCATTTGACAACAAAGAAGAGGAAATGACTGAAGAACATCTTCTAACCTGTGAAGCCCTACCTGCCGGACCCACTACACAGAAATATTGGAGAGCAAGAGAGCTAATGGCGTCATTGCCAAAGCCTAGCATTTGAAAACACCAGCACCAACAGATTGGTATTTTGTTGTGATAAACAGGAAATTGTTGTGAAGTTTTATGTTATTACCAAAAGTGTGTGAATTACATACTTTCTCCATTTTAGGCTAACAATTCATGCGGCGTGGACCAGTTGGAGGAATGTCTGATTGGAGAGGGGAAACTTGTAGAGTGAGCAGTCTTGCAATGCAAGAAGGACCTATGTGTCCTTCATAGAGTAAAAAGAGTACTGAGCTGTAGCCTTAATCCTTTGAGTCATTATTTTTTCTTATTTTAATGAAAATTATTATTTGCGTCTTCGATACCGTTCTTCCCAGTTCCGACCACCAACTCTTTGCGTTCTTAATGCTTTTCTGTTGCTGCATGCACAGGTTTAGTAATTCCCCTTTCTGCTGTTTACTACACAGTATTCTCTCTATTATTATCCCCCTCCTTTTTGTATTACCTAACTCTAGTAAGTCTACTTCTGTTGGTAGCGAATTTTGCAGCCCTAGTAGTTCTTTGCAAAACAATCCATACATCTGGTCTAATTGTGTACCTATCTCTGATGTGCCCCAAACCTTCACTGTGTACATTGTTCTAGATTCAACAATCGCTTCATACATTCTTTCTAACAATCTAACTGACATCTCATTTAATGTAATTGTTCCAATACATAAGAAAGGCAACCAAAGTGATTGCTCAAACTATAGACCTATATGTCTCTCCCCGGTTGTATATAAAGTGTACACTAGAATCCTGGAACAGAAATTGAGGAAAATAGAAGAACAAGATTTAGAAGAAGAACAGGCTGCTTTCCGAATGGGTAGACAAACCCAAGACCAAATTTTCTCATTGAGAATGATAATAGAGAAAGCTATATATAGAGGAAAGGGTATTTATTTAGGATTCTTAGATTTGAAAGCAGCATTTGATTCATTACCTAGGGAAGAAATTTGGAGAGCTCTAAGGAACAAAAAAGTACCTATGAATTTTATTGAAGCAATACAATCAGTTTATCAAGAACCAAAAGGGATAATAAGATTAGATGGACAAGAATCAGAACCATTTCTGATGAATAGAGGCGTTAAACAAGGAGATAGTCTCAGCCCACTCTTATTTATTATTGTGATGGATGAAATATGGAAAATTTGCAAAATAAGAACAGCAAGAACTATGATAGGATATAGAAATTTAAGACCAGTTTGGGCACAATCGTTGATATATGCTGATGACATATTAATAGCAAATAGTAATAATAATTTACAATTAGCGCTAAATGAATGGAAAGAAGAATTAACTAGAAAAGGTTTAGAATTAAACATACCCAAAAGTAAAACCATGTATATAGGAAGGAAAGAAGAAGAAGTTAAAATTAAATGTAATGATGAAATCTTAGAACAGGTAGACAGCTATGAATACCTGGGTACAATTATAAATAAGGATGGAAAAATAGAGCAGGAAATTTTAAACAGAATAAGAAAGGCCAATTCGGTCTACTATCAGATTAATAATACTATTGTGGGAAAAAAGGAAATAACAAAAGATACAAAAATTATAGTATTTAAAACAACAATACTACCAATTCTATTATATGGAGCAGAGAGCTGGACACTCCTACAGAAACAAGAAAGCAAAATAACAGCTACGGAAACGAGATATTTAAGACGAGCTGTGGGGAAGACAAGAAGAGATATGATTAGAAATGTAACAATAAGGTACACACTCCGTTAAAGAAATATTGGAAAAAAGACAACTTAAATGTTATGGACATGTACTCCGCATGTCAGAAGAAAGAAAACCCAAACAATATTTAGAAGCAAGACCAGAAGGCCACGCATGTTGTATCAGGAATACATTGAAAAGTTGGGGAAGGATAGAGGGAAAACCATGACAGAAATGAAGAAAATGATAATCGACCGAGAAAAGTTGAGGAAATGGGTAGAAGAGGTTGTACTCCACGCTTAACAGCACAAAGGAGTTAGAGAAAGAAGAAGAATAACTGACATCTCCAGTTTATGTTTACATATTCTTACACCTGACATTGCTGCCTTGCCATTAGCTATCACTTTTCTGGCTTGTGCGGCGCATCCTGCACTGCTACACATCCTTACACCTAAATAGTCATACACATTTACTACTTCTACATTTTGGACTCCTATGAACCACTCCTCTCCTTTCCTCAGTTTCAATCCTCTTTTAAATGCCATTATTTTTTGCTGTTTATTATTAACCCCCAGTCCTCGCAAAACCTATGAATTGCCTCAATTGATTTTTGTAGACCTACTACAGAAATTGTTCCTACGGTTAAAACACCCCCATACAGTTATCCAGGGATCTCTTTGTTCATTATTATTGGGAAATGAGTATTGCTTTCCTTAACCTTATGAAGTCAATAAATACAGCAAAAGCCAGTAAATACGTCCTAAAAGCCACAGAATGGACAAAAAATCCAGTAAACACCTCCCAAAAGCCTCTGAATACACTTAAAAGCCTCTAACTGCGTCTTAAAGTCATCTAAATACAGCAAAAATCGCTAAATAGTCTCAAAATCTCGAAAGACACAAAAACAACCTCAATACGCATCAAAATTCTCTAAATACGCCAAAAAGCCAGTAAAAACGTCGCAAAAGCCTTTAAATACACAGAAAACTCTAAATACAGCAGAACGCCCTCAAATACTTTTCCAAATCCCCTAAATCACCCCAAGAAGCCTCTAAATGCATCTCAAGCAACTAAATAGGTCCTAAGAGCCTCTAAATACATTCCAAGATGTTCCTAAATGCAGCCGAAAGCCTCTAAATACCCCCTCAAGCCGTTATATACATTTCAAAGGCCTATAAATACTCCCCTGAATACATCATAAAGCTCCTAAAGATGCCCTGAAAGCCTCTAAATACAGTAAAAGCCAGTAAATACGTCCCAAAAGACCCTAAATACGTCTCGAAAGCCTCTAAATATACCCGAAGGTCGCTAAATACGTCCAAAAATCCTGTAAATACACCATAAAGTCACTAAATGCGCCTCAAGAACCTCTAAATGTACCAAAACGTCACTATATACGCCTCCAAAGGCTCTAAATACGCCAAAAAACTGCCAATTACGCCTTAAAAGCCACTAAATACGACTCGAAAGCCACTTAATACACCACGAGAAGCCTCAATAGACACCCCAGTATCCCGAAGCAGAAAAAAGATAAACTGAATAGGACAATAAATGCTTTAAATACATAGATTGCGCACGGCCGCCATCTTGCCCATAAACTGCTGTTCTGGAACCGCTCATTTTAACCTTATTATGTCATCTATCAAAAAATATGAATAGGATAAGATACAATTTGCACCCCTGTCTCAAGGCTAGCTTCTGTTCTCATAGTACATTCAGCCAACATTTATTCTGAATTTCACTCCTCTATACTTTTATCGTATATTTACTAAATAAACTTTCGTGTTGAATGATTGTTACAGAGAAAGATATTTGTGGTAAAACTCCATGCATTTATAAGAAACAGTGAATATACGAGGCCTGTTCAATAAATAATGATCACAATTTTTTGACAACATACCTTTATTCATCCTCATAATTTTGATGGTCCTTCTCAAAATGGTCTCCTCTGAATGCGATGCACTTGTCTCAGCGTTTCTACCAGACTTCAAAGACATGCTGGAAACCATTCTTTGACAAATCCTTCAAAATCGGTTCCGCAGCCTTCACCACTGCTTCTGATGATGGATAATGCCTCCCACAAATGCGTTTCTTCCAGATAAGGAATAGAAAAAAGTCACATGGGGCTAAATCCGACCCATAGAGAGGGTGAGGGATGCACTTCACGTTGAGCTTTGCAAGATATTCAGCAACAACATTGGTAATACACGGCCATGCATTATCGTGGTGCAGCATCCAGCCTGCTTCACGGAAATGTGGTCTTTTGCGCCTGATATAGACTTGCAATGTTTTCAGGACATCCCTGTAGTATTGTCCAGTTACTGATGTGTGTGCAGGTACAACATGCTGATAAACCATTCCATGAATATCAAAGAATGAGATAACCATAGCTTTCCCAAATGAAGCAACCACTTTTGCTTTTTGGGGGGTTGATGATGAAGGAGATTTCCACACTGAGCTTTACTGTTTGCTCTCAGGATCAAAATGATGTAGCCAAGTTTCATCAGCAGTGATTACGTTTGAAAGAAACTCCGGATCTTCCTCTAACATCAAATTTAACTGCATGCGAATGGCCTTTTGTTCGGGAATCAACAGTCTTGGAGCCCATCGCGCACAAACACGTCTCATGTGTAATGTTTCTGTCACCAACGTGTGGGTGGCACCCAATGAAACGTTCAGTGTTTCACAAAGTGATCTTAAGGTAATTAGTCGATCCTCTCTCACAATGGCAGCAGCAGAGTTCATGTTTTCTTCTGTAAGAGCAGTAACTGGAGCACCGGGTCCACCTTCCTTTGAAATTGATTGTCTCCCCTCTTTAAACACTTTAAACCACCTTCGAGCCGCCCACCTCGGTAGCGTGGTGGTAGCGTGTCTGCCTCACGTTCAAGAGGTCCCGAGTTCAAATCTCGGTCAGGGTGAGTTACCTGGATAAGGTTTTTTCCGGGGGTTTCCCTTATCCTGAAAGACGAATGTCAGGTAACTCTAGGATCTATGGACCCTGGGCTCATTTGAGCATTTCACCCATTCCATTCATCGTCCGATATGACTTAACGTTTAAGCACGTAAATTACAACAAAAAAAAACACCTTCGAGCTGTGCTGTAGGGAAGAACAGACTCTCCATAGGCCTTCTGTAACACTGTATAGGCCTCAGCTGAAGATTTGTTGGGACGAAAGCAGAACTTCAAAGCCGCATGTTGTTCCTCGCGTATTACCTCCATTGCAGCGGTAGGCGATACTGAACATGTCTGAACTTGCCTGGTTCTCACAGGCGGGAACCAGGAGTACCAATAATGAAACTACTACGGCGTTACGGCGTATTTGTTTCACATTAAACTAAGAGAATATAATAAGACTGAATTTTAGTGCAAAAATTTATGACCGTAATGAATTATGATCATTCTTTATTGAACAGCCATCTTACGTGAGACAGTGGTCCTTGTATTCAGTTGTTATTAATGCAGTTACTAAGTCGTGAATATTGTCATGTGACATCTGGCAGAGTTCTTCTCTGGGGCAACACCCATAAGTAAAACAACCTGTTTGATCGATTTGTTCTTTGGTTATATTTTTTCCCCTGGTAATTTTTAGACATACTTTAGTATTTACTGATGTCGTATGTTAATTAGCAATCCAGGAACTTGTTGAGTGCAATGTCATGTTGGTAACAATTCTAATTTCACTCTCTCAGCTCCTCATAAAATGTAAACAGGTTTAGTACGACCCATATTTACATTCAAATGATCCGCTGCAATAATTTAACTCGGATTCACGGGCTAAAAGGACTACTTTTACTACCAACTGTCTAAAAAATACTAATTTATCTGTATAATATTTGAATGTACTTTCACCATTTGAAATACACCTAATTATAAAGTAAATTTTGTTTTAAAAGAAATACCTTCATTTTGAGATGATAGTCACACTATTTTTAAATTATAGGACAATTTTCTACTACAATAATGTAAAAATATCTCTATACTTACTGTTGATCTCATTATAATTGAAATGAGAATGATACCAACACAAGAAAATGCCCACGTTTATATACTAAATCCCACTTTCGTCTTCCTGTTCCTTATGGCTGAGAAACTGCATTTTCATCTGCCCCTCCCTTCAAAACCAGATCAGCCCCACTCCTCGAAAGTTCATTTAACTCGTTCGTTAAATAATAATTACAATGTTATATCATTTGTCACCTTGACTGATACATTGATAATAGTAAGGAAATGCATTTAATTAAAGTAATACCTTGTTCGTTATTGCATTTAGTATAAAAAGTTGAAAAGCAGTGTTGTTACGTCACATTACCCTAGGCTGCCTCCTGAAGTCACGAGGAAAGGAACCTTGAAGCAGGAAACAAAAAACGGTTATGTGTATAAAACAAGTGCCTATCTGCATATTACAGATGAATAGCAGCATAAAACTACTGTTTGGATATAAGAGTTTATGTCCAAAGCACTTTAGGAAAAGTAGACAGAGAAATCAATAAAGTATGCCCTCAGGGGTCCATTTTGTGGCCTTTATTTGGGGATATAATAGAACCGATGCTGGAGGACATTGGGAATAAGGAAGAGGTATATGAGATCATTGCTTTCGCCGACAATTTAATGATTATGGTAGAAGAAAAAGCATATTAGAAGAAAAGTAGGAGTCAGTTGGAGAATTTAATGTCGTATCGGCACGTCGCCCATAGTAGCTCAATGGTTAGAGCGGCTGGACGGAGACCAGAAGATCCGTGGTTCAAATCCCGGCTATAGCATTGAAATTTTGAGCCTGACTCTACGTTTCCACCATTTAGTCTACACACGACTAGTGTTAAAGAACAATTAATTTCCATTAATTGACCTAATAGTGGTTAACTATGAAGCCCGGGCCTTAAAGTACTTACAGCATAGTAAGTCGTCATTAAGGTAGTTGTCTTATGTGTTTATGAGATCTTAGTGGTTTACCGGGAGAAAAATACGAGTCATTTGGAAAATTTGATATCGTATCGGCACGTTGCCCATAGTAGCTCAATGGTTAGAGCGGCTGGACATAGACCAGAAGATCCGTGCTTCATATCCCGGCTATGGCATTGAATTTTTCAGCGTGAATCTACGTTTCCACAATTTAGCCTACACACGGCCAGTGTGAAAGAATCATTAATTTCCAGTATATTAGAACTAGAACAGAAATCTATGCAGATGATTGGCGCTCTTGAAAGCGGTGTAGCAGAACCAAATTAAAATTAGCAGCGTAGCTCAGTTGGCAGGGCACCTACCTGCCGTGCTAGGGGTCCCGGGTTCGATTCCCGGTTGTGGGAGTGGGGATTTCGGTATGTTCCAAAGGAGAACGGACGCCGATATGACCATTGCAGTTAAAGGCGGAGTATAAATGTGTACGTGATCTAATGATTAAAACACAACGAATACGAGTTAACACCTTCGATATGTTCCAAAGGAGAACGGCCGCCATTATGACCATTGCAGTTAAAGGCGAGGTATAAATGTGTAAGTGATCTAATGATTAAAACACAACGAATACGAGTTAACACCTTCGATATGTTACAAAGGAGAACGGCCGCCATTATGACCATTGCAGTTAAAGGCGGAGTATAAATGTGTACGTGATCTAATGATTAAAACACAACGAATACGAGTTAACACCTTCGATATGTTACAAAGGAGAACGGCCGCCGATATGACCATTGCAGTTAAAGGCGAGGTATAAATGTGTACGTGATCTAATGATTAAAACACAACGAATACGAGTTAACACCTTCGATATGTTCCAAAGGAGAACGGACGCCGATATGACCATTGCAGTTAAAGGCGGAGTATAAATGTGTACGTGATCTAATGATTAAAACACAACGAATACGAGTTAACACCTTCGATATATTCCAAAGGAGAACGGCCGCCGATATGACCATTGCAGTTAAAGGCGGGGTATAAATGTGTACGTGATCTAATGATTAAAACCCAACGAATACGAGTTAACACCTTCGATATGTTCCAAAGGAGGACGGCCGCCGATATGACCATTGCAGTTAAAGGCGAGGTATAAATGTGTACGTGATCTAATGATTAAAACACAACGAATACGAGTTATCACCTTCGATATGTTCCAAAGGAGAACGGCCGCCGATATGACCATTGTAGTTAAAGGCGGGGTATAAATGTGTACGTGATATAATGATTAAAACCCAACGAATACGAGTTAACACCTTCGATATATTCCAAAGGAGAACGACCGCCGATATGACCATTGCTGTTAAAGGCGAGGTATAAATGTGTACGTGATCTAATGATTAAAACCCAACGAATACGAGTTAACACCTTCGATATGTTCCAAAGGAGAACGGCCGCCGATATGACCATTGTAGTTAAAGGCGGGGTATAAATGTGTACGTTATCTAATGATTAAAACACAACGAATACGAGTTAACACCTTCGATATGTTCCAAAGTAGAACGACCACCGATATGACCATTGCAGTTAAAAGCGAGGTAGAAATGTGTACGTGATATAATGATTAAAACCAACGAACACGAGTTAACGACTTCGGTATGTTCCAAAGGACAACGGACGCCGATATGACCATTGCAGTTAAAGGCGAGGTATAAATGTGTACGTGATCTAATGATTAAAACACAACGAATACGAGTTAACGACTTCGGTATGTTCCAAAGGAGAACGGCCGCCGATATGACCATTGCAGTTAAAGGCGGAGTAGAAATGTATACGTGATCTAATGATTAAAACCCAACGAATACGAGTTAACACCTTTGATATATCCCAAAGGACAACGGTCGCCGATATGACCATTGCAGTTAAAGGCGAGGTATGAATGTGTACGTGATCTAATGATTAAAACCCAACGATTACGAGTTAACATCTTCGATATGTTCCAAAGGACAACGGTCGCCGATTTGACCATTGCAGTTAAAGGTGGGGTATAAATGTGTACGTGATCTAATGATTAAAACACAACGAATACGAGTTAACACCTTCGATATGTTCCAAACGAACGGCCGCCGATTTGACCATTGCAGTTAAAGGCGGGGTATAAATGTGTACGTGATCTAATAATTAAAACCCAACGAATACGAGTTAACACCTTCGATATGTTCCAAAGGCGAACGGCCGCCGATTTGACCATTGCAGTTAAAGGCGGGGTATAAATGTGTACGTGATCTAATGATTAAAACCCAACGAATACGAGTTAACACCTTCGATATGTTCCAAAGGCGAACGGCCGCCGATTTGACCATTGCAGTTAAAGGCGGGGTATAAATGTGTACGTGATCTAATGATTAAAACCCAACGAATACGAGTTAACACCTTCGATATGTTCCAAAGGCGAACGGCCGCCGATTTGACCATTGCAGTTAAAGGCGGGGTATAAATGTGTACGTGATCTAATGATTAAAACCCAACGAATACGAGTTAACACCTTCGATATGTTCCAAAGGCGAACGGCCGCCGATATGACCATTGCAGTTAAAGGCGGGGTATAAATGTGTACGTGATCTAATGATTAAAACCCAACGAATACGAGTTAACACCTTCGATATGTTCCAAAGGAGAACGGCCGCCGATATGACCATTGCAATTAAAGGCGGGGTATAAATGTGTACGTGATCTAATAATTAAAACCCAACGAATACGAGTTAACACCTTCGATATGTTCCAAAGGCGAACGGTCGCCGATTTGACCATTGCAGTTAAAGGCGAGGTATAAAGGGGACCAAAAAAGAGCTCCACATAAAATGGCATACGAAGATCGTTTGATAACTCTGGTAAAAACCAAGAATATTTGTTTCGCCTTATTTCTCGACATATTTTCCAATGATAGCCATTGTCTAATGATGTTCCAGCTCTTTCATCCCTTTGGAAAAATAGGTTTCATCAAGGTCTACAAAATACTCGTTGACGGTGACTATTACTTCTTCATTTGTTGAACAATTCTTACCAACAAGACAAATTTTCAAGTTTGTAACAGAAACTTGGGGCTAAGTCTGGTGAATAAGGTGGATGAGGAATCAATTGAAAGTCCAACTCATGCACTTTCGGCATTCTGATTGCTGATTTGTGCGGTTGTGCATTATGCTGGCGACTGAACACCTTTTCCAGTCTCTTTTTAGTCAACTCATATTGCTTCAGAAGGCCCGGATTCGATTCCCATGG
The DNA here is from genome assembly GCA_030765055.1 of Mantis religiosa. Lineage (NCBI taxonomy): Eukaryota > Metazoa > Arthropoda > Insecta > Mantodea > Mantidae > Mantis > Mantis religiosa. The sequence goes on along the minus strand of CM060959.1, from coordinate 20,237,104 downwards.
GTTTTTTCGGGGTTTTCCTGGGTCGCTAGGCGAAACGCTGGGTAGGTTTATTATATCCCCCGAATTTCCTGTCCCTCCATTTAATCTCCATTATCATTTCATATCATCTTTCATCTGGTGGTCTCTTTCAGGGTAGAAGTGTCGGTGGGAGTCTCGGCGGTGTATGGCAGGATGATATTATGACTTTGTGGGTTCGTAGAATTAGAAGTCAAATTTGTCGAAATGTTCTTTATTTGCGTAGAAATACACTCCGTAGCAGAAAAAGTGCATCACGCATCACAACACAATCTTCCAAGGTCGATGACAACAACAAACAGCTCTTATTACAACAATAACACAGTTGACTCTCGTTTTACAACTCATGACTCACTCTTGTTACACAACTTGCAATTCTTGTTTCACAACTCCCTCTTGAAACCAACAATGAAACTACTACGGCGTGTTTGTTTCACATTAAGCTAACAGAATATAATAAGACTGAATTTTAGTGCAAAAAAGTATGACCGTAAAAAAATTAAGATCATTCTTTATTGAACAGCCCTCATATAAAACCAAGAAAAGGTGGTTTTTTAATTTGTTAAAGGACGTGGTCCGTATAATGTGTATTTAAAATGAATAGGAAAGAAGAACTCAGGTTTATGTGAGCAATGTAACTGTTTAGCTTCATCTGAACATGCAATAAATATAGTGAACTATTAGAAGACAGTCCAAAGAAATTTTAAGGAAAATGCTTATGGAACAACTAAAGAGAACCAGAAGATTATATTACAGGGTTTCACAAAAACATGATTAAGACTCTTATATGAACATGTCCTGAGATTGATGCTAATAAGAACTGCAGCTTCTGTATGGCTCAAGCTACATCATTTATTTTCTTCCAAATATTGTGAAGACCTGATCGTGGATGTTAATGGATAATGATATCACATGGCTAGACCTTGCATTGGGGGAGCTCTTAGGCGATTTTCACATGCTTTGCGAGAGGTTGGGATTTCCTGTATGAAGCTTCAATTACATTACAAAATACCCAAACTACAATTTAGACATGAAAGCTTTGCTACAATAATAGGAAATACACAATTAGCCACTTGGCCGTTTCCCTTACAGTGAGCAGACCTAATCCTTGTTTCACGTAAGCTTGCCTCGTATCTCTTAACGGTCACGTGACCTTATCACCTCTCATTGGCTGCTATTGTAGTTTAGACTGTTGTGCGGTAAAAATTAGTTCGTTATTTAACATGGTGATATATCTTTATATGTTGGAAGAGAATTGTCAAATTTATATTTTCGTGACTGTTTGAATTAAATATATTACGCAACAAAGTTGATTTATCTGAAATGCATGTTAATTCTTAAACGAAGTAAAGAGGAGGTTCCTTTGCTCTCAAGCACATGACACGATAGCACGTGATTTAGCGGTAGTGATGACATATTTGTTTATATGACTTTTATCACTGACCTTGTTCTGAACTGGATTAGTCATATATCGCCATTCGAAGGTGTGTTGTGCCGAGTGCGAGAGCTAAATTAGTTTATTGATCATTTATTGGGCGTGTACTTATTATATATGTATAACGGCAGAGTCTACCGCCAGTTTTTCGCTGAAGCATCGCAAGGAAAACCTATATAAAGCGGCGAAAAAGGAATTGTGTTGCATGTGTTTAATGCACTCACAGAGAAGAATCCGTCTTTTTCAGTGAGAGAAGTCGAACAGCGGTGCTCTGAACTTACAGGTGTGTTAGATGCGGAGGAACATCGCGACATGAAACTGAGACAACAGGAAAACTTACCACTCCAGGGGCGATATTGCTGTGTGGCGAAGACGTTATTTAAGGACAATCAGACTGTACCGGGATACAAATCGCAAAATATACTACCTTGACGAGACTTGGGTGAATGAAGGACACACGACAAGTATGTCGTGACACGACTTTTAAGACTGAAAGACAAGCATTGTTGCAAGGTATGTGTGCTGGTTTTAAAAAATCCCAGTGGAAAAGCCCGAAGGCCTTTCATTATAAACTTGTTTCAGTTTCATTGCTCATTCATTCAGTTTCAACTTGCTCAGTTTCATTATAAACTTGTATTTTTGCATGCCTTCATATTCTTATTTGTATGATTTTATCTATCTTCCTGGCAATTATTATGACGTTTACTGCAGGTTTAAATGTGACGGGAATGCACCGCCTATGGCCTATGGCCTATGGCGGGAAAGCAGTAGCCAATTAGGGTGAGGGGGAAGGTAGTTGCACGCTGATTGATACGTGTCAGCGGGGCAAGGTCATATGAAGCAGATTAGGTCTGTCCTCGTCCAGCGTTGACACACGAGAGAGTCTAGGCGTTGTACATGCTTTACTAGAGAGAGGGAGAGGTCACGTGACATGGCGTCACCCGCAAATTTTTAGTTAAATTAAACAAAACAGTCACTTGCGAAAATATATGCCAGTTTTTTCGCTTTTTGTGCGAGTGACAGATTCTGATATAAACGACCACATTGACGTAAACTACTCAAAACGCCTAAATAAAATTTTAGGTTGACCACTTTGCTCAATGTCTCAGTAATCAACGAGATGTGATAACCTTCTGGTTAGTGCTACCAACGCAAAATCATATTACACCTTTATTTGCAAGAGGTACCTACTTCTAATCTCCATTAAGGTGATTTGCTTTACCCTTATCCTGAAAGATGGCTTTAACTCCAAGCTCTATGTACCCTGAATTCATTTGAACATCATTTCATTCATCGTCCGATATGACGTACCGAGAGTGCAACAAATAGTCTCCCAAAGTGTTTATTTTTATATGAATCACCCTGTATAAGCTTTACATTATAAACAGGTTGTTGTAGTGGTCAAATTCGTGCCCAGTTGCAGCACGGATGGTTGCTTAGCAACAATGATGGAATAAATCTTGTCAAACGTATGCATTTATAGTCGATTCCATTCTAATACGTTCTTAACCAGCAAAACTAGTGAGCCTTCTGTAATATCTTCCTTTTAAGTCCACTTTATTTGAATTGTTAATGACGACAGGATGTCATGCTGGGATCACTATTTCCTATTGCTCTTATTTCAACTCTATAGCTCTTATTTTAAAGTTAAACCTCTTTTTTATTATTTTTAGAGAACTAACTGCGCTTCCATCTAAACAGATTTTATTCAAAAAGAACAAAGGAGCATAATTCTTGTCAGCTTCACACATCTTGTATAGAAAGTTTCATTTAAGCGGCAAATGATCCTTAAAACTTCGGCGGCCACGCCGTGGCTCAGTGGTTATACCACTTGGCTCTCACCAAGGCGGCCCGGGTTCGATCCCAGGCGACCGCAAAGTGAGATTGTGATGGACAACACGGCGTTGGGGCAGGTTTTCTCCGGGACCTCCGGTTTCCCCCGCCTTCTCATTCCACCGATGCTCCATCTTCATCTCATGCATCATCAGTGTCACCGCCTGCGGTGCTGTATGTAGTAAACGCGGGCGTTAAACACTACACATTTCATTTCATTAAAACTTTGGCTTTATTTCTGTAAAGTACGCTCAAATGTTTGCTGCATCCAATAATATATTTCAAAAATGTTTTGAGAATTTCATGTTTAAATTTAATTATATTTATGCGTGCCCTTTAGAAACTATGGTTCTCAGTGTACCATTATACAAGGGGTGTCCAGAAAGTAAGTTCTGTTTCAATTTATCCCCACTGCAGCGCTACGATCGAAGTTCCGCACATGCGCGGTAGACGCTCTGTATCAAGGCGAAGAAACGTGCGCCATTATGAGATCGCTGTCAGCCACGTACGCTTTGTTGTGCTTGTTTACAATGTCGGTGTTGATTGAAAATCCCGCCACTTGTGAAATCAGATCTGTGATTCGTTTTCTGAAAGATAGGAAAGTGAAACCAATTGAAATGTATCGGAAATTTGCGATGTCAAAAGGTGTTGTGTTTCTTCACGACAACGTACGACCACACACTGCAAATGCGACGAAAAACATCCTGCAGGGATTTGGCTGGGACGTGTTTGACCACACCCCGTACAGCCCTGATCTTGCTCCTAGCGACTTTCATCTGTTTTTGCATCTCAAATCTTTCCTTGGCGATCAACACAATGACGAAGAGCTGAAAGAAAATGTTTCCAACTTGTTGAAGACACAGGCGGCAAACTTATATGAAGAAGGTATACAAAAACTTGTGCCTCGCTATGACAAATGCCTGCAAAATTTCGGTAGTTATGTGGAAAAGTAGTTTAAGAGTTGTAGAATTTTGTGCAATAAATAATTTCTCTGTATCTGTACACAATTCAATTTTATTACCAAACAGAACTTACTTTCTGGACGCACCTCTTTTAATCGTAAAAGACCGCTTAATAATTGTGCTGAGGGGTCAGCTTATAAGACTTGAAATTGATTAAGATGCCATAAGTCTAAACCAGCCTCACTTCCCTTTCAAAAGAAGTCATGCTAAGGATATCTATATCCGAAAAAAATATATAACCCTCCATCGGGTTTTGAAACAGAGACCAGCATGTTACCCATAAATTACGGAGCATCACAGTTCTATATACAGTTTGATATACCGCATTTACATGACTTTCTCTACTCTTGTACAAATACTTATTCCTCTCTCCACTACAAGATAAACATTACCTTATTGTAAATTTTATTGTAGGAATATGGGAATACAGTAGACCTTAAGTGATAGTTACATGTTTTAAAACTGGTTGTCTAGATGACGGTCTTTGACATTACGTTCTATTTGTATGTCCAAGAGATAAAAAATGAGTAACGACAAGGGAATATGGGAATACAGTAGACCTTAAGTGATAGTTACATGTTTTAAAACTGGTTGTCTAGGTGACGGTCTTTGACATTACGTTCTATTTGTATGTCCAAGAGATAAAAAATGAATAACGACAAGGGAATATGGGAATACAGTAGACTTTAAGTGATAGTCAAATGTTTTAAAACTGGTTGTCTAGGTGACGGTCTTTGACATTACGTTCTATTTGTATGTCCAAGAGATAAAAAATGAATAACGACACGCGAATATGGGAATACAGTAGACTTTAAGTGATAGTTACATGTTTTAAAACTGGTTGTCTAGGTGACGGTCTTTGACATTACGTTCTATCTGTATGTCCAAGAGATAAAAAATGAATAACGACAAGCGAATATGGGAATACAGTAGACTTTAAGTGAGAGTCAAATGTTTTAAAACTGGTTGTCTAGGTGACGGTCTTTGACATTACGTTCTATTTGTATGTCCAAGAGATAAAAAATGAATAACGACAAGCGAATATGGGAATACAGTAGACTTTAAGTGATAGTCAAATGTTTTAAAACTGGTTGTCTAGATGACGGTCTTTGACATTACGTTCTATTTGTATATCCAAGAGATAAAAAATGAATAACGACAAGCGAATATGGGAATACAGTAGACTTTAAGTGATAGTCAGATGTTTTAAAACTGGTTGTCTAGGTGACGGTCTTTGACATTACGTTCTATTTGTATGTCCAAGAGATAAAAAATGAATAACGACAAGCGAATATGGGAATACAGTAGACTTTAAGTGATAGTCAAATGTTTTAAAACTGGTTGTCTAGGTGACGGTCTTTGACATTACGTTCTATTTGTATGTCCAAGAGATAAAAAAATGAATAACGACACGCGAATATGGGAATACAGTAGACTTTAAGTGATAGTCAAATGTTTTAAAACTGGTTGTCTAGGTGACGGTCTTTGACATTACGTTCTATTTGTATGTCCAAGAGATAAAAAATGAATAACGACAAGCGAATATGGGAATACAGTAGACTTTAAGTGATAATCAAATGTTTTAAAACTGGTTGTCTAGATGACGGTCTTTGACATTACGTTCTATATGTATATCCAAGAGATAAAAAAATGAATAACGACAAGGGAATATGGGAATACAGTAGACTTTAAGTGATAGTCAAATGTTTTAAAACTGGTTGTCCAGGTGACGGTCTTTGACATTACGTTCTATTTGTATGTCCAAGAGATAAAAAATGAATAACGACAAGGGAATATGGGAATACAGTAGACTTTAAGTGATTGTCAAATGTTTTATAACTGGTTGTCTAGGTGACGGTCTTTGACATTACGTTCTATTTGTATGTCCAAGAGATAAAAAATGAATAACGACAAGGGAATATAGGAATACAGTAGACCTTAAGTGATAGTCAAATGTTTTATAACTGGTTGGCTAGATGACGGTCTTTGACATTACGTTCTATTTGTATGTCCAAGAGATAAAAAATGAATAACGACAAGGGAATATGGTAATACAGTAGACTTTAAGTGATAGTCAAATGTTTTAAAACTGGATGTCTAGGTGACGGTCTTTGACATTACGTTCTATTTGTATGTCCAAGAGATAAAGAATGAATAACCACAAGGGAATATAGTAGACTTTAAGTGATAGTCAAATGTTTTAAAACTGGTTGACTAGGTGACGGTCTTTGACATTACGTTCTATTTGTATGTCCAAGAGATAAAAAATGAATAACGACAAGGGAATATGGGAATACATTAGACTTTAAGTGATTGTCAAATGTTTTAAAACTGGTTGTCTAGATGACGGTCTTTGACATTACGTTCTATTTGTATGTCCAAGATATAAAAAATGAATAACCACAAGGGAATATGGGAATACAGTAGACTTTAAGTGATAGTCAAATGTTTTAAAACTGGTTGTCTGGGTGACGGTCTTTGACATTACGTTCTACTTATATGTCCAAGAATTAAAAAAACGAATAAGTATTTTCTATTTTAGAAAAGTATGAGTATTGGAATGTTCAGAAAACTAACTTGGAATATTTTGGAAATTGTGTACATTACAGAGAGTGTGTTTGACATGAACATCGAGAGAACTTTAAAGAAATGGCAGTTCTGTATATTTTCAGATTTACTAACGGATGGCTGATATTCATTAGCGAAGCGTGTAGTGAAGCCCTGTAAGGGTCGGTTGCCCAAGAATTTTAAGAGAAAAATAAAAAGAAACACGGAAGTTAATGCCAAATAATATTTTATTTGGTCTGTATAGATTTTCAAAATTTATTCGCGATTGTCTGTGGTGTTGCGCTGTTTGACATCTGCTTAGATTCAACTGACCAGTTCTGCGAGTTCATTCAATAGTGTATTTACGCATTCCTAATCTGGAATGCAATCCTTCGTAGATTTCCGGAAGCGGTCGGAACTCTTAGATAGTAGGAAGCACTGACAGATTTTGTCACGTGTAGCGTGTGAAGGATAGTTTAAATTTTGTTTTATGGGGCGCTTAGGAAAACGTTATGAATTGCATGCTTTGTGGTGTTTTAATCAAAATTGTTATCTGCTTCAGAGGGAATAAAAATATACAGTGTAATGTGTCACGTTAAGTATAGTTGGGAAAAGGGTAAGTTTTCTTCAAAATATTTGTTTTGCATCTTGAACAACACTAAACATATACTAAAATTTCATAAAATAAGGGTTCAGTTGTTTAAAGAAAGAGGCACATGGCTTTTAATTAAACAAAATAAACTTTATTTGTGCAAAATAGATAAAAAGAAGTACAAAATATCACATAAGGTAACAAAGAAACATCAGGGTGCGTTGTATCCCTTAACCACTGTAAACCTCCGTAAGTTTTACCAGCCATGACCGCCGTAGCTGCTGTAACCCCCTCCATAACCACCATGGCCTCCATAGCTGCTGTAGCCGCCTCCATAACCACCATGGCCTCTATAGCTGCTGTAGCCGCCTCCATAACCACCACGTCCGCCATAGCTACCTCCGTATCCGCTGCTGTAACCTCCTCTATAACCACCATGGCCGCCATAGCTGCTGTAACCTCCTCCATAACCACCATGGCCTCCATAGCTGCTGTAACCGCCTCCATAACCTCCACGGCCGCCATAGCTACCTCCGTATCCGCTGCTGTAGCCTCCTCCATAACCACCATGGCCTCCGTAACTGCTGTAACCGCCTCCATAACCACCATGTCCGCCATAACTGCTGTAACCTCCTCCATAACCACCATGCCCGCCATAACTACTACCGTATCCGCTTCTGTAACCGCCTCCATGTCCACCTCCGTATCCACTGTATCCACCGTAGCCGCCCCCATATCCACCATAGCCTCCGTAGCCGCCTCCGTGTCCACCTCCGTATCCACCGTAGCCACCGTAACTACCATGACCTCCATATCCACCGTAACCGTAGCCTAGACTGAGGATCCCTCGTTTTTCCGGCTGCTTTTCGGTCTCCTCAGCATTCTTCTGCTCCTCGCAGGCGGCGAGGACGAACAAACACAGCGTGATCAGGTACTTCTGTAACAACAAATATTTGGTACATAAGTAAAATTTGCGCAATGAACAAAGTACATGACTTTCTCATAATAGTCTTTAATAACACTGGGCAACAATGAAAATGTTTCGGACCTAAAAATAGTGAATGTGCACGTGTTTCCATCTATTGAATTCAAAAATCACCATAAAAATGTTAGATTAGCTCTTGTTTTGAAGATAAAGTCACATTTCATTTTTTAGAGTGAAGATTTTAAATTTGGGGGATCTTTTTCTGGGGCGGGGGGTTGGCACACCTGTCAAATAACAAAACACAATCAGAGAGAAATTTTGGAAATTAAGTGATGTAAAAGTTAAGGAAGGCATTTTTGTCGGAACACAAATAAAAGAACTTGTAAAGGATCCTGCATTTGACCAAATTTTGGAGGGGGAGGAACAGGAAGCTTGGGAAGCCTTCGAGGATGCTGTTCATGGATTTTTAGGCAAAAAAAGAGATGGCAACTACAAGCATTTGGTGACAGTGCTCCTGCAACATGTCCCTTAAGATCCATATTCTCCACTCTCACCTAGACTTTTTCCCTCCTAGTTGTGGAGCTGTTAGTGATGAACATGGGGAGAGATTCCATCAGGACATTTCTATTATGGAAGAAAGATATCAGGGCCGTTGGAATGAAGTAATGCTTGTGTTGGTCTTTGTATAGGGATTCTGAGGAATTGCATCGCAAGAGGCAAGCTTAAAGACAACAAAGTCAGTAGGCCACCACATGATTCTCTTCAGACACTACTATCTTCCAAGTATTTTTCCAGCAATTTAGAACTCTTAGCATGTAATTACCAGTTTAAAAAAATCAAATGCACTTTCATTGTTGTTAGCATGTATGTAATTAAATTGTATCCTTTTCTCTCAATCCGTTAATATGTAATACTTCCACCTTGTGTATATCATAGAAACTAGAGCTAATAACACTTTTTCATTCTCATTATTGTTTTTCTTAACCCAAAATTAGTAGGAATTACCTCATGAAGTGCTCGAAACATACAAAAATTATTTTTTGTTACCCAGTGTTATCTTCAAAAAGGAAAAACCATTACATCAGCATACTACGCATCATTACTGGACAAGTTGAAGACAGAACTTGCGAAAAAACGGACACATTTGCAGATAAAGAAAATCCTGTGTCTCCAAGACAACATATCGTCTCACACCTCAGCGGTTGCAATGGTGAAAATCCAAGTATTAGGGTTTGAGCTGTTTGACTCACCAGATCTAGCCCCAAGTGACTTCTTGCTGCTCCCTCATCTGAAAACTGAGCTCGGAGGACAGAGATGTTTGTCAAATGAAGAGTCAATCACCTTCGTGAACAATTATTTTGCAGTGAAAAACGCCGAGTACTTTTTGGGCAGATTGCAGAGATGGGAGCATCTCTGGGAGAAGTGTATAGAGTTACACGGAGACTATATTTAAAAATAAATAAAAAAAGAAATCTGACCACCTACTTATATTCAAGGATTCAAAACATGTATTTAAAATGAAATCTTAATATAATACTCCTACCTATTGTACGCAGTAGAGAAACTAAGATCTTTGCTATCTGTAAGGATTACAGAACTTTTTGTACGTGACTGTACATAAGCATTTAATCCCTCTGTAACCGCATATTAACCAGTGTAATCAGACATCGGATCCCATACACCTTTAAAGGAATATGAAGTTTAGGAGTCTCGCAGTATGTAACTGTTGACGTCAGTCCCGGGGACAAACGCAGGAATAGTCACGTTTGCAACGCGTAGCTTTAGTTTCGTTACAACTAATACTGCTCGCCACGCAGGTAGATCTGTCTTCTAGGAAGTACAAGGTTTTTGACATATTGTGCTAAAATCATTACTTTCACAACAATTATTGGACAGTCTCCATTTTATAAATCAAAAGTTTTGAGTGTTATCAACAACTATTAAACATCTTGAAGAATGTAATTTCGAGCTGTCTAAAAGCAGTCGAGAAGATATCTGCAAAAGTTAACAATATACAGAATGCACCATCTACCAAATGAACAAAAAATTATTTTCCAGTATTCTACACAAAAGTACTGAATTTTCAGTGCTGAATAATATAAGAAATAAGCTAAGTCTCGGACAAACATATGAAAATGATTTGTATTACTCATATGTACTATTAACGTCATGTGACATTGAAGGAACTTTCTCATAATACTTTTATATTGTTTCAGTGAGAGGTGCAGAAAATTAACATTTGATAATTTACAAAGTTTGTTCACTGTAATTCCCGCAACGAAAGCAATGAGGAGGATATGTTGTAACGTAGCTTACACTTTGTATCCCTACCGGAATGTACACACACAGCGCTTCGGTATATTTGTTGACATGGACGTTTGTTGATGTCTCGCTTGACCTTCTATAGTACCTGTGTGCGTACATTGATTGCTAAGGTGTATGGGATCCGATGTCTGGTGATAGTCTTTAAGAAAATGCAATATTTTTAAGAATGCAAGTGAAATGCATGTAAACTGACCTAAGATTTACTCGTTGTCTCAGGTCGTCTGGCCATAAGCCTTACGTGAGCAGCTTGGTGTCATTTCTTCTTGATCCTCGCTTCCTTTAACCTAATACACTTTTCTCTTAGTTTGTATAAGAATTTTCCTATACATCTATTTTTCTTTTCGCCCATGCCCGTTAACATGTGTAACGCCACCACCCCTTTGCTTCCCCCAGGGGCGTACTGCGGTAGATACGGGAATTGGCAATCTCGGGGTCCCGATCCAAATCTCTCGATTGGGTGCCTCTGAGTGGTGAGAGAGCTAATGCCAAACGCAATCTAAGTAAATTAAATTACAGTAAAGTTAAAGCAAAGCCAAAGCAAAGCCAGGGCGAAGGCTGATCGAAGCCAGGGCCAAGTCAGAGTGGGACCGGAGTGGTGACCAGACCCTAACCAGAGCCAAACTAGAGCTAAGTTACAAAATGAAGAAATAGTGAGGCCAGAGCGAAGCCAGAGCGCGACCAGAGTGAGGCGCAACCTAGCCAGTGTCAAGCCAGAGTGGGATTAGAGCGGTTACTGGAGCCTAGCCAGAGCAATGCCAGAGCCAAGCCACACCAAGCCAGAGCTAAGTTACAGAATAAAGTTAGAGTGAGGCCAGAGCGAAGCCAGAATGGGACCGAAAGTGTGCCGGACCATAGCCAGAGACATGCCAGAGCCAAGTTAAAGAATTAAGTTATAGTAAAGCCAGGGCGAAGCCAGAGCGGGACCAGAAGCCAAAGTGAAGCCAGAACAAAGGTAGAGCAAAGCCAAAGTGGAGCTAGAGCAAAGCCAAACCAAAGCCAATGTGGAGCTAGAGCAAAGCCCAGCCAAAGCCAAAGCGAAGCCAAAGCGAAGCCAAAGCGGAGCTAGAGCAAAGGCAGAGCAAAGCCAAAGCGAAGCCAGAGCAAAGCCAAACCAAAGCATATGTGGAGCTAGAGCAATGCCCAGCCAAAGCCAAAGAGAAGCAGAGAAAAGCCAAAGCGGAGCTAGAGCAAAGGCAAAGCAAAGCCAAAGCGAAGCCAGAGCAAAGGCAGGGCAAAGTCAAAGCGAAGCCAGAGCAAAGGCGGAGCAAAGTCAAAGCGGAGCTAGAGCAAAGGCAGAGCAAAGCCAAAGCGGAGCCAAAGAAAAGGCAGAGCAAAACCAAAGCGGAGCCAGAGCAAACCCCAACCAAAGCCAAAGCGGAGCTAGAGCAAAGGCAGAGCAAAGCCAAACCGAAGCCAGAGCAAAGGCAGAGCAAAGGCAGAGCAAAGCCAAAGCGAAGCCAGAGCAAAGGCAGAGCAAAGTCAAAGCGAAGCCAGAGCAAAGGCGGAGCAAAGCCAAAGCGGAGCTAGAGCAAAGGCAGAGCAAAGCCAAAGCGGAGCCAGAGCAAAGGCAGAGCAAAGCCAAAGCGGAGCCAAAGAAAAGGCAGAGCAAAACCAAAGCGGAGCCAGAGCAAACCCCAACCAAAGCCAAAGCGGAGCTAGAGCAAAGGCAGAGCAAAGCCAAACCGAAGCCAGAGCAAAGGCAGAGCAAAGCCAAAGCGAAGCCAGAGAAGGCAGAGCAAAGTCAAAGCGAAGCCAGAGCAAAGGCGGAGCAAAGCCAAAGCGGAGCTAGAGCAAAGGCAGAGCAAAGCCAAAGCGGAGCCAGAGCAAAGGCAGAGCAAAGCCAAAGCGGAGCCAAAGAAAAGGCAGAGCAAAACCAAAGCGGAGCCAGAGCAAACCCCAACCAAAGCCAAAGCGGAGCTAGAGCAAAGGCAGAGTAAAGCCAAACCGAAGCCAGAGCAAAGGCAGAGCAAAGCCAACGCGGAGCCAGAGCAAAGGCTGAACAAAGCCAAAGCGGATCTGGAGCAAAGGCAGAGCAAAGCCAAAGCAAAGCCAGAGCAAAGGCAGAGCAAAGCCAAAGCGAAGCTAGAGCAAAGGCAGATCAAAACCAAAGCGAAATCAGAGCAAAGGTAGAGCAAAGCCAAAGCGGAGCTAGAGCAAAAACAGAGCAAAGCCAAAGCGAAACCAGAGCAAAGGTAGAGCAAAGTCAAAGCGGAGCTAGAGCAAAGGCAGATCAAAACCAAAGCGAAGCCAGAGCAAAGGTAGAGCAAAGCCAAAGCGGAGCTAGAGCAAAGACAGAGCAAAGCCAAAGCAAAGCCAAAGCGAAGCCAAAACAAAGCCAAAGCGGAACCAAAGCGGAGACAGAGCAAACCAAAGCAAAGTTAAAGTAAAGTGAAGGTTATAGAAGTAAAGTTATAGAAAGTAAAGTGAAATTAAAGTATTAGAAAAATAAAATACATTTTTTGAAAGTGCGCTGGTGATCATGGTGTTGGGGGCCCTTATTTATAAATCACCATCACCCCTTTGCTCACACTCTCCCATTTCTTATCCTATATTCTTCTCCTCCAGTTTGTTAACTCCTTACATTCTATCAAGCAATGAAAAGTGCTCTCTTCATCTCCACAAAATTCACATATCCCTACCTCGTTACTTCTCAATCCCTTTAGATACATTATTCCTACTCTCATCCATGCTACATGTAACATAGATAATCTAACTATAAAATCGAACTCTATCTAAAGCAAAATTTATATTCCCTGTAGAGTTAACTATTTCTGAAATATTCGTTGTTAATATGAGATTGAGTAGGAAAACCCTGGTCACAGACGAAACCGCCTGAGCCATACCACTCGTTTACTGCAATTTTAAGATGATAATCATTACTTTTTGAAATTCTAAGGGAATGTGGTAATATAAAATTACTAAATATTGTGTACTTACTGTTGATCTCATTGTAACTGAGTTGAGAGTGATATGAACACCACAAAGTGCACACGTTTATATACCACTTTCGTCTTCCTGTTCCTTATGGCTGAGAAACTGCATATGCATCTGCCCCTCCCTTCACAACCAGATCAGCCCCACTCCTCGAAAGTTCATTTAACTCATTCTTCAAATAATAATCACAATGTTATGTTCATTTGTCACCAGCATGAGCCACATCTATTAGTTGATGTATTGATAAAATCAAGGAAATATATTTAATTAACAGTATGTAAGTGTTAGCTTGTTCATTATTGTATTGGGTTTACTTTTGATGCACAAAAAGCTGTGAGGCGGAGTTATTACGTCACTTACCCTAGGCTGTTCTGTAAAGTAATGAGGAAAAAACAATTGAATCTCGTACTGGAAATAACACTTTATCAAGTCGAAACAATTGCCTTCCTGAATATGGTTAAATCACTTTATTCTTAGACGAGTTTGTGTTTATTATTTGCGTGTTTGTTCTAGAAATCTCGTCAGTAGATTTTGAATAAAACTACAAAATAGAAAACAAAATATGTGCACTAGTTCGAAAGGTGCGCCACAAAGACTTGAGATTCCGTGGTCTAAGAGCTAACATGCTAGCCCCTGGTTCACGAGTACGTACCGATGAAGGAGGATGGACTTTTTCGGACGTACAAATCGTTAACATGGCCTTGTTCGGAAGGGAAGTAAACCCGGTGGCTCCGTATCGTAGATTTACGGTATATGAAGAATCCTCTATACTGATAAGAAGGCCGACAGCATTAAACGGTTTTTAATGCCCAAAGGTCCCAGAGAATCATGGCAGATTCCCGTGGAGGGTCTACCTGATCCATGGTTTCTTTCCTTCGGGTTTTTTACCGGGTCACCAGGTGAATGTCAGGTAGGTTAGTTACATCCCTTAAATTTCCTGCCCCTCTATGATAATTTTATACCATCTCTCAGCTGGTGGTCTATTTCAGGGTAGAAATGTCTGCAGAAGTCTTGACGGTGCATGGCAGGATGATAAACACTTCCTTTTTCGCTAGGATTGTCTCAGATCTCCGGGAAACTTTAAAACCTTATCAACCTGGCCGAGATTAGAAGACTGCACCACTACGCTACAGAGACGGGTCAATGTCCTCCAACGTTAAGTCATGTTGGACGATGAATAAAATGATGTTCAAATGAGTCTAGGATACATAGAGCTTAGAGTTACTAGACATTGATCTTTCAGGATAAGGGAAAACCTTATCATCCTGACCGAGATTAGAACTAGGGACCTCTTGAACGTGACACTATCACCACGATACAGAGACGGACCAATGTCCTCCAACGTTAAGTCATATCGGATGATGAATAAAATGATCTTCAAACGAGTCCAGGGTACATAGGGCTAAGTTACCAGACATTCCTGTTTCAGGATAAGGGAAAACCTTGACACCCTGACCGATATTAGAACTAGCGACCTCTTGAACGTGACACTACCACCACGCTACAGAGAAGGGCCAATGTCCTCCAACGTTAAGTCATATCGGACGATGAATGAAATGATGTTCAAATGAGTCTAGGATACATAGAGCTTAGAGTTACTAGACATTTTTCATTCAGGATAAGAGAAAGCCGTATCACCCTGACCTAGATTAGAACTAGGGACCTCTTGAACGTGACACTATCACCACGCTACAGAGAAGGGCCAATGTCCTTCAAAGTTAAGTCATATTGGACGATGAATAAAATGAAGTTCAAATGAGTCCAGGGTGCATAGAGCTTAAAGTTACCAGACATTCCTGTTTCAGGATAAGGGAAAACCTTGACACCCTGACCGAGATTAGAACCAGAGACCACTTGAACGTGACACTACCACCACGCTGAAAGACTGGCCAATGTCCTCTAACGTTAAGTCATATAGGACGATGAACGAAATGATATTCAAATGAGTACAGAATACATAGAGCTTAGGGTTACCAGACATTCATCTTTCAGGATAAGGGAAAACCTTGTCATCCTGATCGAGATAAGAACTAGGGAACTCTTAGACGTGAGATAACCACGCTACCATCTATGCTACAGGGGCGGGCTAGTAAATATTTAGTATTCTATGTACCTACATTTCTTAAAGTGCTGAATGCAATGTTTTTGTTGATAAAATTGTGTTGAATTTAGTGTTTTTCTATTGAAGAAATATGGTCTCACAAATTTAGGTTAAACCATTAGATATATTGCATAGAGTGGACACATTATTTTCTAGTTTTTCATACGATAAGCATTACAGAGGCTGAAATGACCCACGTCCCCAAATCATGTGTATTACACGCAAATCTTAACCTAACATTTTGTAGTATGCATTTATAAGTATTTTCTGCCGTTTTGGTTTCAACAATTAACCTTCCACAAATGACATATAAGTAAATGCAAATAGTGAAAATCTAGAAAGCAGTAAATCGATTTCCAACATCTCGAAATATAATGCACAATTGGGGGATTACATCACACTATTTACATTTCAGAGAAATATTGGAAGTGTCCTTCACCAGCATCTATACATGTTTGTACTCGTCTCACCATATTCTCTGCAGTTTTACGGAGATGATATCGAATTGAGAGACGGTTATTTCCAGCAAGATGGAGCAACGTGCCATATATCTAACGACACCACGGAACTCATAACCAGTTTCATTGATAATCGAAAAATCTCAAAAGGTCTGTGGCCCCCAGATCCCCAGATCCAGAAAATGTGTAACATTCACATCATTTTCATCTTACACTGTCGTTAATTTGTGTACAGACTAGAAATAAGGAAATATATATTTCTATTTACCGAGCTCAGAAGTAGCAAGCATGAGTCGCATTGTGTAAGTCATGCGTTCAGTTCCCATTACCCACCTTCCTATTCCACTTTCTATTTTTAGATACCCCCACAACAAAAAATCTGGTGAGGTTAGGTCAGGGGATCTGGGGGATACAGACATTTTGAGATTATTAGATTATCAAGAACGTGTACAAGAATAGGCCACTGACAATTGATGTTCTCAAGGAATCCATTCAAACCGAAATTAGTAACATCTGCGAGGATACTCTCTGTAAAACTTCAGAAAATATGGTGAGACGAGTGCAAACATGTATAGATGCCGGTGAAGGACACTTCCAATATTTCTCTGAGATGTAAATAGTGTAATGTAATCTTCCAACTGTGTATTATATTCTCTCAAAGTTGCACTTATATTCTATTATTAGTTCAAAAGTTATGGCCTGTTGAAGTGGTTCAGGTCTATTTGGATCGCACCATATTTCTGTCCTTTAAAAACCACCTAGTGTGTGGGCGTTTAAATGGACCAGAACAAGGATATAAATGTAGGACATGAAGGATAAAGGATTAAAATTAAATTCAATTATTTCATATTTATAGAAAGTTTTTCCTAGTGCATTATGTTAAAAAAATACATTCTACAATGCTCTTTCGTAACAATAGCTTTAGATTAGTCAGTAGTCATGTCAATCCAACAAACGTTTTTCTTGCCAAATCTTGTCCATAAATTATTTTTCCGGAGCAGTTACTTGTAAAGTTTTAATTTAATAATATAAATTAAGCTGCTAAAGTAACACTTTAATATTAAGAATGGATAAAGTTTCACTTTAACTAATGTATCAATAAAATGCAATCACTAGGTCTACATTTCAAGTATAATATTTATTATAAAACACTCTTGACTTCCTCCAAAACTTTGGTATAGACACCTTCTCTTTCAATAAAGCTGTTACACCAACAATTGAAACAAATGACTAGCGAACATCGATTCTCTCATGTTAGGTATTAGCCAACGACACACATCCTTGGTCTATTATTGCCCTATATTCCATAAAATAAAATTTCAAATAATTTTATCATTTTATTACTGTTAATTAAAAAGTAGTAAGTCTTTTTAATGATCATGGTGAGTATTTGATAAAACATTGCCATTTAGTCACGGAAATTAACAAACTCGTGTTATGAAATGCGGAGTTTCTATGACTACCAGTGTACAGTGATTAATGGAGTCACTGGAGATTGAAGGAAGCTTTTTGCTGCGTATAACTGTATCTGGTTTACGATATACCTGGGTACGAAAATTGCAGTTTACTGGCATTTTAAGAAAGTGGAAAACCGGCTTTGTTGCCTTCAAGCATAAACGCAGATAAATCTGATGAGGAACGAGAAAGTGTTGTGAACGAGTCTTGAAGCTGCTTCGTTATATCATAGCCGAGTTTTTTTTTTGTACGGTTGCATGATCAGTGTAGGTTATGTACTTTCGCGTACGACATGTGAAGTAAACGGAAGCTGTTTTTCCTCTTTTTGCATAATATTTTTATGCATGTGAATGCAGTTCTTATCGGGTAAACACTTTCCTTAATTACTGTACCGTGTATCTGGAGGTAACTCAGGTATTTCTTCTACTCTAAAATAACTTTACATAGAAATTACATCTTGTGTGTATATACATGAAAGAAGAGATAAATTACTGAATAATATCAACGCAGGTGTTGCACCGATATACCTTTCAACTGATTTTTTTTTTTTAACATGACAGTTGAACCAGCGATCCTAGGATGGCGCGGCAACTTTTCAACTGACCTACACGACTGACACGTGACTTTCTTTCTTCCTTCTTTCTTTCCTTCCGTCTTCGGTTCGTTCTTTCGCTCCTTCTCTCTTTCCTTATTTCTTTCCGTCTTTCTTTCTTTCTTTCTTTCTTTTCTTTCTTCTTCTTCTTTCTTTCTTTCTTTCTTTCTTTCTTTCTTTCTTCTTCTTTCTTTCTTTCTTTCTTTCTTTCTTTCTTTCTTTCTTTCTTTCTTTCTTTCTTTCTTTTCTTTCTTTCTTTCTTTCTTTTCTTTCTTTCTTTCTTTCTTTCTTTCTTTCTTTCTTTCTTTCTTTCTTTCTTTCTTTCTTTCTTTCTTTCTTTCTTTCTTTCTTTCTTTCTTTCTTTCTTTCTTCTTTCTTTCTTTCTTTCTTTCTTTTCTTTCTTTCTTTCTTTTCTTTCTTTCTTTCTTTCTTTCTTTCTTTCTTTCTTTCTTTCTTTCTTTTCTTTCTTTCTTTCTTTCTTTCTTCTTTCTTTCTTTCTCTTTCTTTCTTTCTTCTTTCTTTTCTTTCTTTCTTTCTTTCTTTCTTTCTTTCTTTCTTTCTTTCTTTCTTTCTTTCTTTCTTTCTTTCTTTCTTTCTTTCTTTCTTTCTTTCTCTCTTTCTCACTCTCTCTCTCTCTCTCTCTCTCTCTCTCTCTCTCTCTCTTCTCTTTCTTTCTTTCTTTCTTTCTCTTCTTTCTTTCTTTCTTTCTTTCTTCTTCTTTCTTTCTTTCTTTCTTTCTGTCTTTCCTTTCTTTCTTTCTTTCTTTGTTTCTTTGTTTCTTTCTTTCTTCTTTCTTTCTTTCTTTCTTTCTTTCTTTCTTCTTTCTTTTCTTTCTTTCTTCTTCTTTCTTTCTTTCTTTCTTTCTTTCTTTCTTTCTTTCTTTCTTTCTTTCTTTCTTTCTTTCTTTCTTTCTTTCTTTCTTTCTTTCTTTCTTTCTTCCTTCTTTCTTTCTATCTTTCGTTCCTTCTTTCCTTCTTTCTTTCTTTTTTCCTTCTTTCTTCTCTTTTTTGCTTCTTTCTCTCTTTCCTTTTTTTTCTTTCTTTGCTTCTTTCTTTCTTTCTTTGCTTCTTTTCTTTCTTTCTTTGTTCTTTCTTTCCTTCCTTCTTTCTTTCTTTCTTTCTTTAATTCTTTCTTTCATTCATTCTTTCTTTTTTTCTTTCTTTCCTTCTTTTTGGCTTCTTTATTCCCTTCTTTCCTTCTTTCTCTCTTTCCTCCTTTCTTTTTCTTTTTCTTTCTTTCTTTCTTTCTTTCTTTCTTCTTTCTTCTTTCTTCTTTCTTTCCTTCCGTCTTCGGTTCGTTGTTTCGCTCCTTCTCCCTTTCCTTATTTCTTTCCTTCTTTCTGTTTTTCTTTCTTTTCTTTCTGTTAAGAGATGCAGCATGCCCCATTACAAAGATCGAATACTAATTTTTTCGATCTCCGTTACGTCACAAAGTCAAATCAAATATGAACAGAAAAATGTTTTTGTTGAAAAAAATTTCATTACCCCCATAAGCTCCCTGTCAACAGAACTACTTTTAAAATTGAAGCCTCTGTCAAACTTGCGCAACAGGCTTAAAGAAACCTACAATAAACCTTGAACCAGGTCAGTACGATGTCCTTAAAATCACTGGAGTAGAAATGCTGTATCCCCAGTTTTTTGTTTTAATTCCAGTCATTCCGATGCTAAGTTTGGGCTGTCGGGAGGGTGTTCAAACACTTCGTCTGTGACGATCCTCTCGCGCATGGCTGCTGGCGTAATAATTCATAGTTCTCTAGGTAAACAGAGCTCATTCTGTAGTAAATTTCTTTATAGGCTCATATCTATGTTTTAACTTTGCGGAGAGTCTGTCTGTGGTAATAGGTAACTTTAAATGGGCATTGGAGAAACAAGAAAGAGAAGAGAGCGAAAGCTACACCTAAAAATCGAGATGTAAAGGAAGACAAAGAATGAGGAAGAAAGAGCAAGTGAGAAAGTTAGAAAGTAAAACAGAAAGGGACAGAAAATGCAGTATGAGATACAGTGGAGTAATAGTAGAAGTGAGGTTATGTATGGGAGTGTAGGGAAAAAGCATGAATAAAACTTCCATATTTAATACTTCCAGATAATTTATTGTTTTTACATGAGACACTTCAAGAGTTACGACTTACAAAAATTTAGTTATAAAGTTTAACTTTTTGGAATATTGGAGGTAGTAAGATGTTATCTTTCTATAGATGCAGGGTCCTGACTTTCTTTTATACTGTCTGAAACATAAGAAGTAATATCATTAGTACCAATATTATAATATCTATTCGCTTAAAAATTACTTAGATATGTATGAAACTACATTTACTTTCCCTTCTCCCTAGTACACGCCCCCTTAAACGTACGAGGGCTGTTCAATAAAGAATGATTAGACAACATTCGTTTACTCATCCTGATAATTTTCATGGTCCTTCTCAAAATAGTCTCCCCTGAATGCGATGCAGTTGTCCGAGCGTTTCTACCAGTCTTCAAACACATGCTGTAAACCATTTTTTGAGAAATACTTCAAAATCGCCTCCGCAGCCTTCATCACTGCTTCTGATGATGCATAATGCCTCCCACGACGGCGTTTCTTCAAGTTAGGGAATAGAAAAATGTCACATGGGGCTAAATCCGGACTATACGGAGGGGAAGGGATGCACTTCATGTTGATTTTTTGCAAGATATTCAGCAATAACATTGGCAATGTATGGCCGCGCATTATCGTGGTGCAGCATCCAGCCTGCTTCACGGAAATGTGGTCTTTTGCGCCTGATATAGACTTGCAATGTTTTCAGGACATCCCTGTAGTATTGTCCAGTTACTGATGTGTGTGCAGGTACAACATGCTGATAAACCATTCCATGAATATATACAACAATGAGATGACCATAACTTTCCCAGAAGAAAATAATACATTTTCTTTTGGGGGGTTGTTGATGAAGGAGATTTCCACACTGAGCTTTGCTGTTTGCTCTCAGGATCAAAATGATGTAGCCAAGTTTCATCAGCAGTGATTACGTTTGAAAGAAACTCCGGATCTTCCTCCAACATCAACTTTAACTGCATGCAGACCTTCATGCGAAGGTCCTTTTGTTCGGGAATCAACTATCTTGAGACCCATCGCGCACAAACACGTCTCATGTCTAATGTTTCTGTCACCAAAGTGTTTTTTGTGTGTGTTTGTTTTGTAATTTTACGTCCTCCAACGTTAAGACATATCGGACGATGAATGGAATGGGCTATATGATGCTCAAATGAGTCCGTGGTCCATAGAGTTTACACTTACCCGACATTCCTCTTTCAGGATAAGGGAAAACTCCGAAAAAACCTTATCCAGGTAAGTCACCCTGACCGAGATTCGAACTCGGGACCTCTTGAACGTGAGGAAGACTCTCTACCACCACGCTACCGAGGCGGGAAAAGTGTAGGTGGCACCCAATGAAATGTTCATTATTTCAGAAAGTGATCTTAAGGTAATTCGTCCATCCTCTTTCACAATGACAGCACCAGTGTTGATGTTTTCTTCCGTAAGAGCAGTAACTGGAGCACCGGGTCCATCTTCCTTTGAAACTGATTGTCTTCCCTCTTTAAACATTTTAAACCACCTTCGAGCTGTGCTGTAGGGAAGAACAGACTTTCCATAGGCCTCCTGTAACATCGTATAGGCCTCAACTGAAGATTTGTTGAGACGAAAGCAGAATTTCAAAGCCGCATATTGTTCCTCGTGTGTTACCTCCATTGCAGCGGTAGGCAATACTGAACATGTCTAAACTTGCCTGGTTTTCACAGGCGGGTACCAGGAGTATCAACAATGAAACTACTACGGCGTGTCTGTTTCACATTAAGCTAACAGAATATAATAAGACTGAATTTTAGTGGAAAAACTTATGACCATAAAAAGTTATGATCATTCTTTATTGAACAGCCCTCGTATTTTCCTTTGCTTTAACTACCTAGTCATATTGTGACTGGAGGTCTCATTCCTATCAAAGGATAATTTATATAAAGGATGAGCATCTAGTGCCTCGAACCTCAATTGAATCTTTTGTATAGAAACTCAGGGAGGTAAAGCCACCACAAGTATGGCACCAGTAATTATGATACCTGATACAACTGCATGTTATGTACGGTAGTATACTCACAACTTGACCCACCTGTACACAGGAACAAAGAGACATAAATTAGACTTATATAGTAACGGGAGAACTATGCGCGGAGCTTTTATGATTTGTTTACAGATTACATCTTGAATGCGCGACTCATGGCCTAAGAGCATACAATAAGGAACTGTGGGAGTCAGCCGTCGTGTGACGTCTCCCTCCACCGCACTGCATTAACCGACTACATATGCGGGACCGGCAATCATCGCCAGGGCTGCTGCACTAGGTATTTGGAGTTCGCTTTAGTAGATATTCCTCACAGGTGCCTCCTATGTCACCAGCCCCATGTCCTTCCACATTAAATAGAAAAAATCTACCTATATGGGTACCTATATGCTGCAGGAACGGGCAATGCAAGCAGCAGATACGTGCAGAGTTCACTAACGTTTACTGAATTAACCACCCAACTCAAACTGCCCAAACCACCGGAGGGTTATCATAGACTCCCCTCCAGCGGGACCTGGGAAAGCTGAACCCGGCAGTTCAGGATCGAACGGTTCCCGCTTGATGGAGCCGAAAAGAAGTTTCCAAAGTCCTCTAGCCGAGATGAGAACTAGCCACATCTTGAACGTGAAGCTACCACCACACTACAGAGGTGGGCCAATGTCCTCCAAAGTTAAGTCATATCAGAAGACGAATAAAATTATGTTCAAAAGAGTACTGGGTACATTGAGCTTAGAGTTACTACATACTCATCTTTCAGGATAAGGGAGAGCATTATCACCCTGACCGAGATTAGAACTAGGAACCTCTTGAACGTGACACTACCACCACGTTACAGAGCCGAGCTTATGTCCTCCAAAGTTAAGTCATATATGACGACGAATGAAATGATGTTCAAATGAATAAAGGGTCCATGGAGCTAAGAGTTAGCAGACAGTCATCTTTCAGGATAAGGGTAAACCTTATTACCCTGACCGAGATTAGAACTAGGGACCTCTAGAAGTGGCACTACCACCACGATACAGATACGGCCCTATATCTCTTTCCCTATGCCTTTCTTTGACAACTGTAAAGAAATAAGTTTATATTTATTGCTCACCTGATTTAGAAGTTACTGTGCAGGGACTGTGGAAATGGGAGCTGCATTCCAGATGTGATGTCACTGTATGGAAGGAAGAAATCACTGTGTTAGATTATTTTATATTCTCTACTAAGGTATCCTTATGTTATATGGTAATCTTCTACTAGCCCTGATTGAATTAGAAGTTGAGGGAATTTCACAGTAAACCTACAGAAATATATGTTAAACTGTGGGAGGCCGGGATGAAAGGTATCGCCCTACGGACATGTCAGAGGAACATGAGTTGGTGATTTTTTTCGGAATTTGGTTTGCCGTAAAGCCGCCAGTCACTTAAGCAAAAACGCCTATCCCGATGAGTCCCCCGATATTCAGTCAAAGCTTTAAAATTCTAGAAATTTTGATAGAGAATTTTCGACAGTCCTTCAGAGCTCCCAAAATCTTCTATATCATATAAGTATATTTGAAAAATTTGTAATATTATCTTGCTCTAAAGCAGCTATGGTGTCCATAACATCTGATATAACATCCAAAAGTCTAAATATTGCAGAATGACGTAAAATCATAAATTAGTTAATTTAAATAAACTATTAATACTTCAATTGATGCCAGCACATTGCGGAGTACATGGTAATGAAACATCTGATTTTCTGGCCAAAAAATTCATAGCTATAACCCAACTGTGCATAAACATGCAATAATAAACAATCTTACACACAGACTAGTCAACATATCTATGGATAAAGCAGAATGCAACAAAGACCAAAAAGCCGTACTCCACATAACAGAAGAAAATGGATAAAACAAAAGTTAAGGCAAGCTAAATAAAACCTTAAGGAAGCAACGTCGTTTACAAAGGAAAACCAAAGCAATAATATATTCAGTGGATTCACATACCACCCAAAAATTTAATAAATGCAAAAGGATCTCTAAGGAACAAACTATCATCTTGGCACATACAAATAGGCACTCGGTATTAAAATTATTAAACTAAAATCGAAAAGATGAAGTGCTACCAGCCAATAGATCCGAAGTATGTCAAATAAGTTGTACAAATTAGGTCAAACTAAACGAAACCTAAAAACCAGAGTCAAAGAATAATTTAGTAGCATCAAACTGAAACGAAAGGATAAGACAGAAGTAGCACTAATACAAACCATGATATTGTCACCTAATTATCGGAAGGCACGGCCAGCCAGCAGCCGGGTGTGCGACAGGAGGCATTAAGCCCACGCCTACCCATTTATCTTGTAGCGATAACAAAGGGATGGTTGGAAAAGCATCACTAGCCATCTCTTTCCCCTCCCCCGGACGTATGGAGCCTTCGGGATGATTCAGTGAATCGCGAGAGTTCCAGAAACAGCGATCTTCCTATAAAAAGGGGCTGCAGTTGGCGAGTCAGTCAGTTCTTGCCGAGCAGCCGGAGGAGCACCGTGCTAGTGAACGGACTGGAAGACTGTGTACGTGTATCAGAGGATTTGTACGTAATTGGGAGTGTAGAGTGGACCTGTGACAGAGGAACTGGCGAATTGTAACTGTGTGCGCTACGTAATTCTGTGTAATCGGCAAGTGTTCCAACTGTAATTCGGTGGAAATAAAGAACATTTTGAGTTTTTGCAATTGGACTTTTAATTTCACGAACCCACAAAGTCACAATATTGATCAAAATCCAAAATTACTAAAGGGGGTGATAAAGCAAAACAAACTGACGTGGAAGAACATATTCATGTGGAAATAGAGTAATGAACTTTTAAATCTCAAAGAAGTTCATACTTCCACCGATAAAGGGCCTTCGAGGTTGAAAACGGGCGTAACGGCCTCCAAAACTAGTCTCTAAATAATTTTAAAATGTAACAGACTAAAATATTTTTAATTAATAAAGTTAATAGTTCTAAGGTAGTTCAGTTATCTATTTAGTTCCATGAAATTTGACTCGTCTCGTACGAGGTTTTCGTTCCTATGGCAACAGTTCAATTAACATATTTTTCCACAGTTTATCTAATGTTAAACATTTACTATGTTCCTCAATTTTAGCTCTTCTACACTCCTGGAAATGGAAATAAGAACACATTGACGCCGGTGTGTCAGACCCGCCATACTTGCTCCGGACACTGCGAGAGGGCTGTACAAGCAATGATCACACGCATGGCACAGCGGACACACCAGGAACCCCGGTGTTGGCCGTCGAATGACGCTAGCTGTGCAGCGTTTGGGCACCACCACCGTCAGTGTCAGCCAGTTTGCCGTGGCATACGGAGCTCCATCGCAGTCTTTAACACTGGTAGCATGTCGCGACAGCGTGGACGTGAACCGTATGTGCAGTTGACGGACTTTGAGCGAGGGCGTATAGTGGGCATGCGGGAGGCCGGGTGGACGTACCGCCGAATTGCTCAACACGTGGGGCGTGAGGTCTCCACAGTACATCGATGTTGTCGCCAGTGGTCGGCGGAAGGTGCACGTGCCCGTCGACCTGGGACTGGACCGCAGCGACGCACGGATGCACGCCAAGACCGTCGGATCCTACGCAGTGCCGTAGGGGACCGCACCGCCACTTAGCAGCAAATTAGGGACACTGTTGCTCCTGGGGTATCGGCGAGGTCCATTCGCAACCGTCTCCATGAAGCTGGGCTACGGTCCCGCGCACCGTTAGGCCGTCTTCCGCTCACGCCCCAACATCGTGCAGCCCGCCTCCAATGGTGTCGCGACAGGCGTGAATGGAGGGACGAATGGAGACGTGTCGTCTTCAGCGATGAGAGTCACTTCTGCCTTGGTGCCAATGATGGCCGTATGCGTGTTTGGCGCCGTGCAGGTTAGCGCCACAGTCAGGACTGCATACGACCGAGGCACACAGGGCCAACACCCGGCATCATGGTGTGGGGAGCGATCTTCTACACTGGCCGTACAACTCTGGTGATCGTCGAGGGGACACTGAATAGTGCACGGTACATCCAAACCGTCATCGAACCCATCGTTCTACCATTCCTAGACCGGCAAGGGAACTTGCTGTTCCAACAGGACAATGCTCGTCCGCATGTATCCCGTGCCACCCAACGTGCTCTAGAAGGTGTAAGTCAACTACCCTGGCCAGCAAGATCTCCGGATCTGTCCCCCATTGAGCATGTCTGGGACTGGATGAAACATCGTCTCACGCGGTCTGCACGTCCAGCACGAACGCTGGTCCAACTGAGGCACCAGCTGGAAATGGCATGGCAAGCCGTTCCACAGGACTACATCCAGCATCTCTACGATCGTCTCCATGGGAGAATAGCAGCCTGCATTGCTGCGAAAGGTGGATATACACGGTACTAGTGCCGACATTGTGTATGCTCTGTTGCCTGTGTCTATGTGGCTATGGTTCTGTCAGTGTGATCATGTGATGTATCTAACCCCAGGAATGTGTCAATAAAGTTTCCCCTTCCTGGGACAATGAATTCACGGTGTTCTTATTTCAATTTCCAGGAGTGTATATTAGCGGACTTCGAAACCTTTCAGATAGCTATTTATAAAATAGTCAAGTGAACAGAGAACTGTTCCCATAGCAACCGGACCTTTTCTATTAGAAAAGCAGTTCATTGAATTAAACGAAAGGCTATTATACTCATTTTACCTGAATTAAGTCGCACCTTTTTCACGATCGAAGAAAATGGAGATCCTGGTACCATTGAATGCAGTTCTGCCGTATTCCTCACTGAGGCAAATGGAGATGTTTGTGCCATTGAATTAAATCCAACCATGTTCCTCATTGAGGCAAATGGAGATGCTGGTGCCTTTGTTTTGAGTCGTGCTAAATTCCTCAATGACACAAATGGCGATTCTGGCTCCACTGAATTAAGACCTGCCATTTTTCTCATCGAGGAAAATGGAGATTCTGGTGGCATTGAATCCAGTCCGGGCAAACTTCTCACTGCAGATCTTGGTACCATAGAAGTAAGCACTGCCATCTTTCTCATTGAGTCATACGGGGATAATTTAGGTTGTGGTATATTTTCGATTGAGGCTGACGGAGATAGTGCTGACATATATGCCAGTGGAGATGCTGATGAGATCGATGGACCCTGAAGCCCAATCTTATCTGGAAGGTGGCCCATTGCACAGGTTGCCTGAAACAGTAAATACTTAACTTATTGTTTGGAAAATAACAACTGTGCACACAACCATAGGTCTGCAGGGGAAATATACGAGGTCTGTGCAATAAAGAATTATCATAATTTTTTACATTATAATTTTTCACATTAAAATTCAACCTTACTATATTCTGTTAGCTTAATGTGAAATAAAATCGCCGTAGTAGTTTCATTGTTGGTACTCCTGGTTCCCGCCTGTAAGAACCAGGCAAGTTCAGACATGTTCAGTATCGCCTACCGCTGCAATGGAGGTAGCATCCAGTTAAAGTTGATGTTAGAGGAAGATCTGGAGTTTCTTACAAACGTAATCACTGCTGATCAAACTTGACTACATCATTTTGATCCTGAGAGCAAACAGCAAAGCTCAGTGTGGAAATCTCCTTCATCAACAACCCTCAAAAAAGCAAAAGTGGTTGCTTCTGCTGGGAAAGTTATGGTCATCTCATTCTTTGATAGTCATGGAATAATTTACCAGCATGTTGTACCCACACACATCAGTAACTGGACAATACTACAGGGATATCTTGAAAACATTGCAAGTCAATATCAGGCGCAAAAGATCACATTTCCGTGAAGCAGGCTGGATGCTGCACCACGATAATGCGCGGCCGCATATTGCCAATGTTGTTGCTGAATATCTTGCAAAAATCAACGTGAAGTGCATCCCTCACCCTCCTTATAGTCCGGATTTAGCTCCATGTGACTTTGTTATATTCCCTAAATTGAAGAAACGCCTTCGTGGGAGACATTATCCATCATCAGAAGCAGTGGTGAAGGCTGCAGAGACGATTTTGAAGGATCTCTCAAAAATGGTTTGCAGCATGTCTTTGAAGACTGGCAGAAACGCTGAGACAAGTGCATCACATTCAGCGAAGACTATTTTGAGAAGGACCATCAAAATTAAGAGGATGAGTAAAGGTACGTTGTCAAAACAAAAAATTGTGATCATTCTTTATTGAACAGCTTGAACAATATTATTCAATATAATTATTATATCAACTTTATTGAACAATAAAGTTATGCATCAGTTGGTGTATCAACCTATTGTGTTTATGGAAACAATTTTTGCAGAGTATCGACAACATTCGCATCGCTGGTGCAGAAAGATCTATGAAATTAATGCAGAAAGAAGCAAGACAGAAAAGGAATTTAAAAAGAAAGGCTGAAGAAGACCAGAATGAAGATACAGACTATGGCTATGAGAAGTTCTGACTTAAAATTAAAAGGAAAACTCAATAATACTTATTGTATTTTTAATTGTCTTTCCCCGTAACTTGCATTTTCTACAACTTCAACCGATTTTTCTCTCAAACTACTTCATCTACAGTGATGCAATTTAGCACACAGCTTTCTTATGCCACAATGAACATTTTGTTGATTCTAGAATTTAAGATTAAGCTCCAGATGGAATGTGATGATACAAAATATATGGAATTATTTTAATTTTTAAAGCATGCATATGATTAACATTTTTTAAAATTCTATACAGCTTCAATAAGAGATATAAATCCAACAAATTCATTTCTAGTGGGTTTTAAAATAACATACAAAATTTCAGAAAGATGGCATATGTGAATTTTGAAAAAAATGGGCTTAAGTTTGCAAATATCTCTGCATATAGAAAAAAATATGCAGCATTAGTTTCAAACAATGAAAAATTATGAACAAATTGTGCATATTAACTGTATTATCTTAAATGAGTATACTTATTTTCACTTCTCTAACTTCATACGTCCCCCCTTAAGTAATAAAATAAGTTAATATTTTCACAATAATGGGAGATAACACATGGAAAATAGTTTCGAACAAATGCTGCAAGAATGTTCCAAAAAATAAGAATGCGGGTCTTTTAAAATTGCTCCGTACTAGCTGAAAACGAAAATTCAACTTAAAAGCTCAAAATTTGTTTTGACGCGTAGAACATTTTTAATTTGTGCAATATCTTTACAAAGGATAATTAATAATTAATGAACTATTTGGTGTAGCAACATAAACATTTGCATGCAATTTTAGTTAATTGATGGAAATTAATCAATTCTCCACACTAGCCGTCTATAGGCTAAGTTTTTTGATGGATAGAGTCAATATGAAAAATTCAATGCCATGGCCGGGATTTGAACCACGGATCTCCTGGTTTCCATCCAGTGGCTCTAATCCATTGAGCTGCCATAGCCAACGTGCCGTCCTGACATTAAATTCTCCAGTTGACTCGTATACTTCCCCGGTAGAGCACTAAGGGCTCTCGTATCCGAGTTACACCGTTTGTGGCGACTTGCTATCATAAGGACTTGAGTTCCAGGCTTCATCATTTAACTCTAATTATTTTAGTTAATTGATAGATATTAATCAGTTCTCCACACTAGCCGTATATAGGCTAAGGTTTTTGATGGATAGAGTCAACATGAAAAATTCAATGCCATGGCCGGGATTTGAACCACGGATCTCCTGGTTTCCGTCCAGTAGCTCAATGGGTTAGAGTGACTGGACGGAAACCAGGAGATCCGTGGTACAAATCCCGGCCATGGCATTGAATTTTTCATATTGACTTTATCCATTTGCATGCAAGTTTAAAATGATACTCTAATTATGTGGCTCAATTTTAATAATGATAGGTTTATTATTATAGAGTTTGGACTTTTCAGTGTAGCCTTGCCTTAATTTAGAACACCGATATGACACACGTATTAGCCTTGACCTTGTACCTCAGCCGACTTCGTAACCTAACTGTCCATTAAACAATCCTTCTTGGTGTTCCGATTTCCGCGAGTGTACAGATGCGCAGTTGTGCTTGTATACGAGTGGCTAGGTTAGGTTGCAGCGAAATATTTCAAAAGAACATATTATTATAAAACCTACTTTGAGTTTTGATCACATAACAAACCGTTTGCTCTGTCATCAACACCACTTTCGATGAAAATATTATCATTATTTCTGTTACGAACCATCATAACCTATTTTGCCAAGCACAATGTTGAGTACTCTAAAACCCGTGTAATATGCAGCCAACCTTACAGACGTGCCATGCGGGTTTACGAAGCGTAACTTAGAGAAGTGAACAGCCATCGGCAACATCTTGTATAAATAAAGTTTATACTTAAAGTTTTACTTAAAATACTTATAACTCACCAGCAGGGGAAATAAAAACAATCCCATGATGCTTTTCGTGTTACCTTGGTGATATATCTTATAGAATAGCAAGAAGTTTAATGTAATTTCTCTGTTTATATTGGGGTTAAGTGACCATACGTCCTCTCATGTCCTCTTTTTTGCAGTAAATAAGCGTCCGGGCAGAATTTTGGAAATTCGGTGAATGTCCTCCTTTGTGCAGCTAAGCATACAATTTAATTTTAAACTGCGTAATCTTTCTTTCTTGCGACTGAGACATCGCATATCGAAGAAACTTATGCCACAGCAAAGACTGTATACCTAGTATAACTATACTCTTTGGTCGTTGCGTGCTCTCTGACTCACCTATTATTTCGCGACAAATATGCTATTATTCTATGCTTCCTACCTACTTGTATTTTCTTTCTTAACCTCTTTAATTCTGGCTGCTTTCTTAAACCTTAATCATGTCTCTCGAACTATACGTCTGTATGTAAACCTTAGACAAGGATGTAAACTCAGTCCAGTGCTATTCAACCTTTTTATAGATGATACTCTAGAGGAGATTGCTAAAAATAGGGTTCACTCACCAGTTATCCACAACAAAGAAATCCCAGGGTTATTATTTGCAGATGACTTAGTAGTTGGTTCTATATCTGTTGGAGGGCTGAGAAGGGCAATTGAAGCAATAAGTAGTTATTGTCAAAAATAGGGGTTGAGGGTTTACGAAAATAAAACGAAGATCATGGTTTTTAAGAAAGGTTATTGGTTGCGTAAAGATGAGAAATGGGAGATAAATGGAAGAGAAATAAGATTGAGCTGTGATGGTAAATGGACTGAACAGAAAAAATTGGCTCTAGCAAAAGGTAAAATGGCCACGAGTATTGTAAGAACATGTTTAAGGAAATTACCTGACATTAATGTCCAATGGCTGAAAAGCATCTATACTACCATGATATTGTGACTTTGTAGGTTCGTGAAATGAAAAGTCCAATTGCACCACTCAAAAATGTTCTTTATTTCCACCGACTTACAGTTAAACACTTGCCAATTACACAGAATTACGTAATGCACACAATTACGATTCACCAGTTCGTCCGTTACAATTCCACTTGCACTCGTAATTACGTAAACTCCTCCGACGCACGTACACAGTCCGTCCCCTCACTCGGCGCTCCTCACAGCTGTTCGCCAAACACTCACTCCTCACTCATTGCAGCACCTTTTTATAGGAATATCACTGTTTTCTAGAAGGTTCTGGATTAGATGAAATATCCCGTAAGTTCGAGAACTCAGGTGTAGCGAAAAGAGACCACACAGTGATGTTTTTCCAGCCAACCCTCGTTACCGCTATAAGACAAATTACTGGGCGTGGCGAACGTCTACCGTCTCCTGCTGCTGCCGGTCGGTTCTATAGGGAGTTCCGACGTTCGGGTAACAATATAAAATAAGATGTTGCATGGGGAAGAACTCCGAGCTCAGCCGTCACACTGACAACATGGGAGCGAAGAAAAAGAAGCACCGAACGCCGACAGCAGCAGGAGAAAACGCCGACATAGTTCCTCCCATGGAACCTGTGGGAGAGCAGCCTGCACCACCATCACCGAGCTCGCTCGAGCCCAGCACAGTCGCAACAATTGCTCGCCCGCAGCAGCAGCCAGAAGAAGAAGCAGCCACACCGCCGGCTGAACCCGCGCCGCCGCCGCCGCCGCTCTGCTCGACATCTCCGCCGACCTTCAGTGCAGTGGCACGGGGAGTGCACAGGCAACTGCCTGAGGCCCTCATCCTCAGCACCGCCCGACTCCGCTGGCCTTCCCTGGTGAAGGCATCCCGCATCACCACTCACAAGGGACCTTCACCCCTTGTGAGACTGGAATTCTTCACCGAAGCGGACTACAATGCTGCGCTGAGAGACGGGGTCCCTGCCTTCGGGCAGGTGCTCCCAATTGAAGCCAGCTTGGGGGGTCGCACCACTCCATGCCGCCGCTGCTGCCAATACGGACACACCACCGTCACCTGCAGTGAGGAGCCTCGTTGCCACTACTGTGGAGCAGCGTGCCTCACTGCAGTCTGCAAGGGACACGATCTGTCGCGCCGTCCCCTCTACTGTGCCACCTGCAACACCGCAGGCCACTTCACGGGACAAGCTTCGTGCCCCCTAAATCCCAAGCAACTACGCCGAACCTCTAACCGCCAACACCAGCCTCACCTTCATACTCCACTTCCTCCACAACACCAGCCTCACACTCCTACCTCACGCCACTTCCCGCAGCAGCCACAACGCCGCATATACGCGCAAACCACTCAGCATCAGGGGACGCAGACCAGCGCCGAACACCGAGAACTTCTGGACGCCTTCACCGCCACACTCGTAGACCTGTAGGCATCCATTGAGAAGCTGACGGCGCGGGTAGCTACATGGGAGGAAGCCCTGCATCAGACATTGGATGATGTCAGAGAAGCCGCCCAAGCCCCGCATAGCGCTAATCAGGAAGACGCCAGCGCCACCTCCGAGGCCTTGAACTACTGCAAGGCTAAGCTCGAGAAGATCGTCGGCTACATCAACGACACCCGAACGCCAAGCAGGAAGCTTGAGGAAGCCCTCCGCACACACCAGGGCTACATCACGCAGTCCATTGATGACCTCCGGAGAACCCTCGCTCGAGACAACGGAGGACCGCCTCCACACGCCCAGCCTCGCAGAGACTCTCGCGCCTATTGGTTGCCACCGCCACAGGACCTGCCTCGCCGCAACCCTCCACGGAACCGAGCCCTTGAAGGCATCGGTTGTAGCCCCGATAACTGCGGCCCTGGCGGTTGCTCACTTTGCCAAAATTAAAAATCAATAGTCACCACAGTTCACAGGTCGCAGCCTGGGTCTCCTGGATCATGGCTGCTACCTGATCACCACAAGCGGATTTTCCGCAAACCCTAGTTTTCACCCACGAACAGCCGGGTTGCTTCGGCGGTACCGGCCATCAACTTCGCCTAAACAGCTGATACCGAAATTATGGTTGCCAGAAGAAAATAATAATGATAGACGTCGAAGGAATGTTGGTTCTTTGTGACGACCCAGGGCAAGGTCAGTGAGTTGGGGAAAGTACAGTAACAAAGCCATGAAAGACGCTGTGTCCTTAGAAGGTTTCTAAAGGAATTGTCACTTGACTTATATGAATAGGGTATTCTTTGGATCGTTTACAATAGCGACCAAAACAGCCACAAAAGAACTTTGTTTAAAAAGGAATTTGGAGAGTGAAAGTTATATATAAATACACACACGCAGTTGTGGTGAGGTAGCACTCTTCGGCGCTTAGCCGATGAAGGCGGGTGCGCGGCTAGAAAACCATTATAAACATTATCCGGCGTGTAGCCGATATCAAGAAGAGTCAAACGTGAAGCCTATTAGGGTGGTCAACTTGTTCGGTCTTGAATATTTGTCAAGTCATCAAAATTTATCGAGAAATATAGTTAGCATTCAGTCGCTATAAATCGTGATTGGTAACCCTCGGTCGGCAGCTTCCATTTCGAGGTTTGAAATAAGAAGCAGTGAATAAATAATTTGGAAACGGGCATTCCAGTGTTGTAAAATTTCCTTCTCACACACATCCACGCATACCCTGAGAGAAACCTCATTGCTCACTATAATATTTGCTTCAAACTGGTGCACAACGTGGAGCTGTGGTAATCTGTGATCGCCACCATCACCATCATTTTTGTATCAAACTGGCGCGCCAACGCGGGGCCCGATAGGAGAAGGACGTTCGACAACAGGAGGAGGTTCAACCCTAGAAGGAGTTTCAACCCGACGACGAGGTTCAACAAGAGAAGCAGATTCAACCTAGAAGGAGGTTCAACCTATAACGAGTGTCAACCCGACGACGAGGTTCAACAGGAGAAGGTGGTTCGACAGGAGGACGGTCGACCCATCAAGAAATTCGTCAACAGCTTGACTGTAAAGAAGAAAGGAGGCCGGCATCGTCATCAGTGACATCATCAGGAGCCAGTAAAAACAATCAAAGGTACAGAGTGTTAAATTATATACTAGACTACTGTGAATGTATTTAAGGAGTGGAAAAATGCTGAGTCAAAATTCTGTAGAAAGCATGGAAGTCCAGGAGGTTGATGCTAGTAGCAGTCGGCAGGAAGTCGAAGTACCAGAGTGTAGTAGAACGGCCCTAAATAATGTAGAAAGGGAAAGAATTATGTTAGAGGAAATGAGAAAAATGTTCGAAAGTTTAAGTAAAAAGATAGATGCGATAGAGGATACTAATCAAAGCTTAAGAAAAGACAATGAAAGTTTTAGAAAAGAGATGAAGAATGACAATGAAAATTTAAGAAGAGAGATGAAGGATAACAATCAAAGTTTAAAAAAAGATAGAAGAAAAGTTAGAAAATAGTGTTCAGAAGTTAGAGGTAGGACAAATAGAACTAGGAAAGAAGTTAGACAATCAACAACAGTCGTTAGAAAATTTCGGGAAAGTTAGTCAGGAAGTAGAGAACGTAAGAGAAGAAGCTGATCAGGTAACAGACAGTTTAGGAAAAGATGTTAGTGAGGAGACGGAGAATGTTGAAAATGAAGTTATGAATCTAACTAATGAAAGGTTAGATAGTGAAAACAGAAAACTTGGGGAGGAAATAGTACAGAAATTAGACGAAGATATAGGAATGGCTAGAGAAGAGTTAGGAGAAACTAGGAGTAGACTAGAAGTATCAGAGAGGGAAAATAGAATACAGACGAGGAATTTGGAGAAAATCACAAATGAAATGAACGAGTTAGCAATGGAGATCACGGTGACAAAGGAAACTGAAATTTTGAATCTAGTTAATGAAAGGACAGATAGCGAAAACAGAAAACTGAGGGAGGAAATCGTAGTGAAAGTAGATGAAGAAAGACAAATAGCTAGAAAAGAGTTCGAAGAAACTAGGAATAGATTAGAAGTATCAGAAAGGGAAAGTAGAGAAAAAACTAAAGAAGAATTAGAAGAAACTAGGAGTAGATTGGTAGTATCAGAATGGGAAATTAAAAAACTGACGAGCAATTTGGAGAAAACCACAAGTGAAATTAATGAGTTAGCAATAGAGAACACGGTGAGAAATGAAACATTGAAAAACATGCAAAATCCAGGGATAAACGAAACAGAAATATTAAAATATTTCGGGCAAGGGGCACAGTTCC
This sequence comes from Mantis religiosa, assembly GCA_030765055.1. Classification (NCBI taxonomy): domain Eukaryota; kingdom Metazoa; phylum Arthropoda; class Insecta; order Mantodea; family Mantidae; genus Mantis; species Mantis religiosa. The sequence continues at coordinate 20,201,357 of CM060959.1, read as the reverse complement.
ATCAGAATATGCCTAAGAAAGATAGGAAAAAAGATCGATGTCCGATATCTAAGCTAAATGTGAAAAAAACATGGGGATGTATAATAAATAAGTCCTTTATACATGGAAAAGTCCGCAAAATTCTTTTGTATTTTCGCAGTACGTTGTGGGATGATGAATTTTCTTGTAAATGGTAGGAACTTAGGCTAAAGTGTTTAAAATTGTCATAACAAATTGTAAAAGGAGAAGAAACAAACTTGTAAAATGTATAGGCTAAGTATAAATAGTGTAGTGTAAAATGTATAGGTTAAGTATAAACAGTGTTGTGACAGTGCAGTGAAACTTAAAACTAAACAAGTGAAAAGAAAAATATAGTAATGAAAATTAGAACACTTAAAGACTTTTGAAAATAATATTTATATAGAATCATAAAGAAGTATTCGGAAATGTATAAAAAAAATTAACCAGCTAAAAAAAATATCAGAACAATGAAAGACTTTTGAAAAGAATATTTATATAGAATCAAGAAGAAGAACTCAGAAATGTTGTATACAAATATAATCTTATTAATGTACCATTGATTTAAACGTGGGAGTGTATATTTAGTAATTGTTTCAAGTGTAACAACAATATGAATTAATTTTAAGTAGATCAGATGGAGAAAGAGAGAGATGAGGTAGATTGAAATATTTTCCGAATTATATTTAAAAGTTGAAAATTGCAGAACAGAATGTTGGTAAATTTTAAATGAAATGTTGTTATGTAACCATGTGAATAATTTTTAGGAAATGTCATGTAAAAAAAAAAAAAAAAAAAATTAATGTTGTGAAAAGAGATTGTAAAATGAATTGGAAGTTGCTGACAAAGGTCTAATATTTTGCGTTATATTCGGGCAAGACATATATATTATTTCATTATGGGATAATCAAATAATATCTATGGGGGCATTTGATACCGAAATTATGGTTGCCAGAAGAAAATAATAATGATAGACGTCGAAGGAATGTTGGTTCTTTGTGACGACCCAGGGCAAGGTCAGTGAGTTGGGGAAAGTATAGTAACAAAGCCATGAAAGACGCTGTGTCCTTAGAAGGTTTCTAAAGGAATTGTCACTTGACTTATATGAATAGGGTATTCTTTGGATCGTTTACAATGACGACCAAAACAGCCACAAAAGAACTTTGTTTAAAAAGGAATTTGGAGAGTGAAAGTTATATATAAATACACACACGCAGTTGTGGTGAGGTAGCACTCTTCGGCGCTTAGCCGATGAAGGCGGGTGCGCGGCTAGAAAACCATTATAAACATTATCCGGCGTGTAGCCGATATCAAGAAGAGTCAAACGTGAAGCCTATTAGGGTGGTCAACTTGTTCGGTCTTGAATATTTGTCAGGTCATCAAAATTTATCGAGAAATATAGTTAGCATTCAGTCACTATAAACCGTGATTGGTAACCCTCGGTCGGCAGCTTCCATTTCGAGGTTTGAAATAAGAAGCAGTGAATAAATAATTTGGAAACGGGCATTCCAGTGTTGTAAAATTTCCTTCTCACACACATCCACGCATACCCTGAGAGAAACCTCATTGCTCACTATAATATTTGCTTCAAACTGGTGCACAACGTGGAGCTTTGGTAATCTGTGATCGCCACCATCACCATCATTTTTGTATCACAGCCCAAACTAAAATAGCACCACAGGCCCCAATAAATAGAATCACCTCAGAACAACATCCCTCCCATGCCCCATTCTTCTTCCTGCCCAGATACCCAATATACCCTGTTGTTGGTTTTTCCTATACCTTTATTCCTGTTCCCCCCCCCCCCCCCAAAATGGAAGAGATATGGGGAGTGGATGAAGCATGGGAAGAGGTGGACGTTATTAACAGATCTTTCTGTAAATATATTTTGGGCTTACCTGTAGCTTCACCGAATGGGGCAGTACAGTTAGAATTGGGAAGACATTCAACGAGGGTTAAAATTATCTCAAGGGCATTGAAATATCTATACAGAATTGCCAATTTGTAGGAGAGCAATATTATCAAGGAATGTTTTCTTTTGCAGACGAGAAGCAAATGGGGAGAGTCTTGGGCGCAAAAAGTGAGGGAACTGACGGAACAGATAGGTATGGGACATATTTGGAGAAACGAGGAGTATTATTATAGGGGCTTTTGGAAAGAGGTAGAATTAAGGCTGGAAGATTTAGATAGCCAAGTTATATTTACCAGTGTAAGGGAGAAAAGATAATTGAGGATATATAGGGAAATAAAGACAGTGTGGTAGAGGGAGAAGTACATAGATGTGTGTAATAAGTCAGGACGAGAAGGATTTACCTGGGCAAGGACAGGAGTTATAAATTTGAAAGGTATTAGATATGAAAAGGATACAGGGAAATGCCCAATGTGTGGAGAAGAGGATACAGATTGCCATAGTACACTTTATTGCAAACAAACAAAGATATGGAGAGAACAAATTTGACAACAAATGTGGGACAGTTTTAGGGATGGGGGGAGGTAAAAGGAGAAAAGAATGTAAGAAATATAGGTGAATATCTGGTGAAAGTTAGAGAGAAATGGTTAAGATTGATGAAGAATAAATAACAATTAAGGGCTGGTATACTAGAACGAGGGATACAAGGGAGAGGAGGGTCATCAATACACGGAAAACCAGGGGTTATGTGTATGGAGACCGAGACTTGAGGCAAACAGGTAGAAAGGGTATGTTAGATGTGAATAAGTCATTTTGTTATTGTGTGAAATAAATGTTATAAATGTCAACGTATCAATGAAAATGTATGTAGAAGAAAGATGATAAATAAATACAAATATGGAAACCTTACAAACAGTGGCGGCTCGTGGAATAAACATGTGGGTGTTCACAAGACGTACACTTAAAATGCACACTAGCAATATCCGCTACTGCTACCATCACTACTACTGGCTTCAACGCCTTAAAAATTTTATACATCTATTAGCCTAGAAAGAATGTATCTTTCCCTATCACATTGCTTATTGTGTCGCTTTACTGACAGTCTGTAAGCTGAGCATTAATATTCCACGACCAAACATGGCGAACTGAATACATGCATTCTTACGTCAGCGTGAATTCTTTATCTTTTCAGTAAGATGTACCAAGTCGGCACATCCTAATTTTGTCGAATTACTCACTTCAGAGCTAGTGCTGCGCCGTGGCGTAGCGGACTAAGGCAGCACCTCTTGGTCCGTGACCACGGAAAGCGGCTCGGGTTCGATCCCACACATGGGGTGTGGATTTTCGGTCCCGGGTATAGTACCAGTGAGGAGCTTACACTAGGTAAGCGGTCCTGGTCACTAAAACCAACGTTCCGGCTGGGGACGTTCATTCTTTATTGAACAGCCCCCGTAGAAACGGAAGTAGCGTTTCATATTTGCACATAATATCGTAAAATAGCATCCGGTACAGCGAAATTAATAAGAAGCCTTATAAATACTCTGTCTCTTTTATTTCTTCCCTGTACTTTGAAATAATGTGTCTTATCTCGCACTCTAACGTCTGAATTTCAGTTTATTACTCTTTCCCTAATCAGCTAAAATAATGACGAAGTGGTACAGCTGAATCCAGTATGATAAATTCACATTGCTTTGGTTAGCCTAAGATAACGCTTCTAAAACAAGTTCCTTGCCTTCCTGATTCTTTTAGTAAATTATAATATGACTTTTTAGCCATTCTTCTTTTGTTTCACCCTCTTTGCGGTACGTTGAATCAATCATTTCGCTATGTGTTGTTCTTTTCTTAGTTCTCAATATTTCTTCATTTGTCTGATGTTTTTTTCCCTTTCTTTTGCGTGATACTGGGTTTGAATTTTACTGTAGATTTATCTTTGAGCCTTATATTTTTATTTTTAGTTATTACTTTCACCATTCCGTCAAGTAATGAATTTTATGGGATTCTTAATTCAGCTATCTTTTTCACTTTCTTTAAACCAGTTAGGTTTTACTTTACGGTTACGGAAGAAATCAAAGATTTACTTCATTAATGTACCAGAGTTATTCTGAGAAGATGACCATAAATATTTATCCTTCTTTTTCGCTTAGTATCTGAGAGTTTTTCAGTTTTCTTGTAGAGAGTTTCATTCTTGATGTATATTATCTTATTATCTTGAAATTATGTTCGTATGCTCTTTCTTAATATTTTGAGTAATTTTTCAGCCATTATTGTACTGGTTCTGATTTCATCTAAATATATTTTAAAAACCAACGTACACTATTTCCCTTTTTCCAGAAAAATAGCTATCCCATTTAATTGCTTGATTAATTTTATTTCTGCTATACAAAGAGCGAAGAAACTTTGATTGGATACCACAAATTTAAGAAATGCTCTTGACAAATCAACTGTATATCTCAAAATTTTAGCCTTATCACCCTGACACAGATTAGAACTAGCGACCTCTTTAACGTGACACCACGGGCCAATGTCAAACGTTAAGTCATATCGGACGATAAATGAAACGATGTTCAAATGAGTTCAGGGTACTTAGATCTTAGAGTCACTAATCATTCATATTTCAAGATAAGGGAAAAATGTATCACCCTGATTGAGAGTAGAACTAGGGACCTCTTGAACGTGACACTACCACCACGCTACAGAGACGAGCCAATGTCCTCCAATGTTATGTCCTGTCAGACGAGGAATAAATGATGTTCAAATCAGTACAGGGTACATAGAGTTTACAGTTTACTGACATTCATCTTATAGGATATGAGAAAACCGTATCACCCTGACCGATATTAGAACTACGGACCTCTTGAACGTGACACTACCACCTCGATAAAGAGTCCGGTCAATGTCCTTCAAAGTTAAATCATATCTGACGATGAATGAAATGATGTTCAAATGAGTCTAGAATATATATAGCTTAGAGTTACAAGACATTCATCTTTAAGGATAAGGGAAAACCTTATCACCTTGACCGAGATTAGAACTAGGAACTTCTTTAACGTGACATTACCACCATGATATAGAGACGGACTAAAGTCCTCCAATATTAAGTCATATCGGACAATGGATGTAATGATGTTCAAATGAGTACAGGGTACATAGAGCTTAGAGTTACGGCACATTCATCTTTCAGAATAAGGGTAAACTTTATCACAATGACCGAGATTACAATGTCTATAGTAAACTCCGTGTATCCTGCACTCATTTAAACATTTCTTTCATCGTCCGATATGACTTAACGTTGGAGAACATTGGCCCGTCTCTGTAGCGTGGTGGTAGTTTCACCTTCAAGAGGTCCCTAGTTCTAATCTCGGTCAAAGTGATAAGGTTTTCCATTATCTTGAAAGATGAGCTTAACGTTGGAGGTCGTAAATAAAAGAAATCCTTCTATGAATTCCTTCCATCTGAAATGTGATAAACATTTACTTAATTTTATATAAATGGGATATATTACCTATGAAACCAACTTCACGTCAGTTAGATGTTTATATTGAAATTAAATAATATGCTAGATATGTCAAACTCCAATCAAAATAATATACATATTTTATCAAACACCAGTGCCTGAAGCTATGGTTAAATGGTCTCTGTTTTAGTAGAAAGTGTATGTAGGACAAAACTTTTACTCCATAAAAAGTTACATTTTGAGATAAGGGATGCTCTTTTATCTTGAGTTACAACCACGTACGTCAGATGGATCTTAAAAGATGGTATGCGAAACATTAACAGAAGCCCCTACATAAAAATGTTGCACGTTTTAATGAGCTAAATAAAATCACATCTCCTTGAACAGGTATATAAAGACGGTACACTATCAGCAGGTTACATTTCGATCTTCTGAAGTTTTAGAACATATACGACCAAGAACAAATGAAGGTCTTCAAGGGATTGCTTTTGTTTCCTCTGTTGGTAAGGGATACTGCTTGGATATAATCTTAACTAACAGTACATCATTCTGATAATCATATGTATATCATTCACCACTTTTTAGTTTTTTTCATTACAGATACCTATACAATTATCACAGCAACTAACCGTAACGTATAACCGCTTACACAAAAATTCGAAATAAAGTAAATAGCTTTTTTCTCTGAGAATGCCCTCAGAAATCTTCTCCATTCTTAATGGCTTTTTATGTATAATCGTGAGCGACACAGAGAATCTTACTAAACAAACCACTCGATCTTGTTAAAATAGACAATTCATGTCAAATACAGTTCTTTGTAGATTGAACCATTTCCGAGCTATTCCTTGTTTGTCTAAATTTTCCAATACCTATATTTCTCACAACAAAAGGTCGGTATTCATTGTTTTATGTCTTAGACATACAAATAGAACGTAATGACAAAGACCTTCACCTAGACAACCAGTTTTAAAACATTTGACTATCACTAAAATTCTACTGTATTCCCATATTCCCTTGTCGTTATTCATTTTTATCTCTTGGACATACAAATAGACCGTAATGTCAAAGACCGTCACCTAGACAACCAGTTTTAAAACATTTGACTATCACTAAAATTCTACTGTATTCCCATATTCCCTTGTCGTTATTCATTTTTTATCTCTTGGACATACAAATAGAACGTAATGACAAAGACCGTCACCTAGACAACCAGTTTTAAAACATTTGACTATCACTAAAATTCTACTGTATTCCCATATTCCCTTGTCGTTATTCATTTTTATCTCTTGGACATACAAATAGACCGTAATGTCAAAGACCGTCACCTAGACAACCAGTTTTAAAACATTTGACTATCACTAAAATTCTACTGTATTCCCATATTCCCTTGTCGTTATTCATTTTTTATCTCTTGGACATACAAATAGAACGTAATGACAAAGACCGTCACCTAGACAACCAGTTTTAAAACATTTGACTATCACTAAAATTCTACTGTATTCCCATATTCCCTTGTCGTTATTCATTTTTATCTCTTGGACATACAAATAGACCGTAATGTCAAAGACCGTCAACTAGACAACCAGTTTTAAAACATTTGACTATCACTTAAAGTCTACTGTATTCCCATATTCCCTTGTCGTTATTCATTTTTTATCTCTTGGACATACAAATAGAACGTAATGTCAAAGACCGTCATCTAGACAACCAGTTTTAAAACATTTGACTATCACTTAAAGTCTACTGTATTCCCATATTCCCTTGTCGTTATTCATTTTTTATCTCTTGGACATAGAAATAGAGCGTAATGTCAAAGACCGTCACCTAGACAACCAGTTTTAAAACATTTGACTATCACTAAAATTCTACTGTATTCCCATATTCCCTTGTCGTTATTCATTTTTATCTCTTGGACATACAAATAGACCGTAATGTCAAAGACCGTCACCTAGACAACCAGTTTTAAAACATTTGACTATCACTAAAATTCTACTGTATTCCCATATTCCCTTGTCGTTATTCATTTTTTATCTCTTGGACATACAAATAGAACGTAATGACAAAGACCGTCACCTAGACAACCAGTTTTAAAACATTTGACTATCACTAAAATTCTACTGTATTCCCATATTCCCTTGTCGTTATTCATTTTTATCTCTTGGACATACAAATAGACCGTAATGTCAAAGACCGTCACCTAGACAACCAGTTTTAAAACATTTGACTATCACTTAAAGTCTACTGTATTCCCATATTCCCTTGTCGTTATTCATTTTTTATCTCTTGGACATACAAATAGAACGTAATGTCAAAGACCGTCATCTAGACAACCAGTTTTAAAACATTTGACTATCACTTAAAGTCTACTGTATTCCCATATTCCCTTGTCGTTATTCATTTTTTATCTCTTGGACATAGAAATAGAGCGTAATGTCAAAGACCGTCACCTAGACAACCAGTTTTAAAACATTTGACTATCACTTAAAGTCTACTGTATTCCCATATTCTCTTGTCGTTATTCATTTTTTATCTCTTGGACATAGAAATAGAGCGTAATGTCAAAGACCGTCATCTAGACAACCAGTTTTAAAACATTTGACTATCACTTAAAGTCTACTGTATTCCCATATTCCCTTGTCGTTATTCATTTTTTATCTCTTGGACATACAAATAGAACGTAATGTCAAAGACCGTCACCTAGACAACCAGTTTTAAAACATTTGACTATCACTTAAAGTCTACTGTATTCCCATATTCCCTTGTCGTTATTCATTTTTTATCTCTTGGACATACAAATAGAACGTAATGTCAAAGATCGTCACCTAGACAACCAGTTTTAAAACATTTGACTATCACTTAAAGTCTACTGTATTCCCATATTCCCTTGTCGTTATTCATTTTTTTATCGCTTGGACATACAAATAGAAGTAATGTCAAAGACCGTCACCTAGACAACCAGTTTTAAAACATTTGACTATCACTTAAAGTCTACTGTATTCCCATATTCCCTTGTCGTTATTCATTTTTTATCTCTTGGACATAGAAATAGAGCGTAATGTCAAAGACCGTCACCTAGACAACCAGTTTTAAAACATTTGACTATCACTTAAAGTCCACTGTATTCCCATATTCCCTTGTCGTTATTCATTTTTTATCTCTTGGACATACAAATAGAACTTAATGTCAAAGACCGTCATCTAGACAACCAGTTTTAAAACATTTGACTATCACTTAAAGTCTACTGTATTCGCATATTCCCTTGTCGTTATTCATTTTTATCTCTTGGACATACAAGTAGAACGTAATGTCAAGGACCGTCATCTAGACAACCAGTTTTAAAACATTTGACTATCACTTAAAGTCTACTGTATTCCCATATTCCCTTGTCGTTATTCATTTTTTATCTCTTGGACATACAAATAGAGCGTAATGTCAAAGATCGTCACCTAGACAACCAGTTTTAAAACATTTGACTATCACTTAAAGACTACTGTATTCCCATATTCCCTTGTCGTTATTCATTTTTTATCTCTTGGACATACAAATAGAACGTAATGTCAAAGATCGTCACCTAGACAACCAGTTTTAAAACATTTGACTATCACTTAAAGTCTGCTGTATTCTCTATTACATCAAGAAGATTAAGAATAAGATAATATTAACTTTAGTTAGAGAGAGAAATAAGTGTTTGTAATGATTGCCACAGCTTGCACTCCTGCCACTGTTCAATAATAGCAAAGAGAAATCAACCTTAATTAGGAGTTGAGGAGCTATATATGTAGCCAGATGTATATTTTTTGTTTTCGTTTTTCAGTATTCAGTAGTCTAGTTGGCTGTTTGCTGTAAATTTGGAATCCAATGAGTATGAGCACATGACATTGCTTTTCTAATCCTGAATATCAGTTGAATGGACATCTACAACCCTCTTCGCCAAAAGCTGACGATAAAAACAAAAACATATATTAATGAATTAGTATACGAATAGAGTAAGTTGAATTTCATGCATTGACTCTTGGTAGTTTTGTCTTTTTTGTTGCAACATTAAACATGATCTGTATTAAATCCCCAAAATTTTTCGTGTTTTTGCATATTTATTAATATTATGGAATAATATTTGCTATGTGAGCTCTAGAATGTAAATGTTACCTGGATTTTTGCTTCATTTTGATTTGTTGATGTGTAGTTACCAATTTAATTCATTTAAGTTGGAGATGTAAGCTATTACGTTTTTAAGGGTAGTAACCAAGGTCTAGTAGTTGTTGTAATACGTAATATAGAGGAATATGAAGAGAATAGGAGATATTGAGTTCAATCTCGTTAGCTATCCCTTAAGTAACTATTGTTACTTTGTGGGCTCGTGAAATTAAAAGTATAAATTGCAGAAATTCAAACTGCTCTTTATTTCAAGTAAAAGACGTTTTATACAACCCTTTGCAGTATAATTACGTAACATACACAAACGCAACCTTCAAGGTCGTCTGCTACACGTCCACACAGCTGCACACTACAACTGTCCATTGACAACTCGCTAGCAAACCTCCTTGTCGTTTATTTATACCCTAGCCATTGTTGCTCGAAAGTTGCCGAGGCTTCCCGGCATTTTGTGGTGCAGCTCTGGTCCCTCTGTTGCTCTCTCTCGGCAAACGTTTAGCGCTGCGCCCATGCGTTGACCGCTCTACCCGTCTCTTTTGCACGGGCCCGGCACTAGCTTGTCGCGGAGATTCAACAATGCCTCGGCGACAGTGTGCATTTTCATGTGTGATATCCTGGAATTACAGGTCTTCTTCTTCTTCTTCACTTCATGGCATAGGCAATCAAGTGCCTGTTCCGCCTTCGAAGTCCTCCAGCCATCGTTTCCTGGGTCTGCCCACCGATCTCCTACCTTTAGGATGATATTGTAGTATTTGTTTTGTAAGTCTATTATCTGGCATTCTTTCAACATGTTCCTTCCATTCTTGTTTGAGATCTTTTAACCTATCATTCATACTAAAATGTCCAACTATTCTCTTATATTTTCATTTCTTATTAAGTCCCTCTTCGTGCATCCCTTCACACTTCTCAAGAATTTCATTTCTGAAGCCTGTATTTTACTCTGTTGCTTTTTAGTTAACGTCCAAGTCTCACTTCCGTATGTTAGTATAGGTACAGCCATTACTTTGTAGAACTTTAATTTTGTTTCTTTATGTATTTTGTTTCTAAATGTTCTATTTATTGTTCCACACACTCTTTGAAATTTGCATATTTTATTGTAGACATCATATTCCTTGTCATAACTATCAGTTCCCAAGTAGTTAAAATGACTTACCTGTTCAACGCAGCGATTATTTATAACTATTTTTGTTCTAATTGGCTCTTTCCCAATGAATGCCATTACCATTGATTTTATAAAAGAAATTTTCTTATTATATTGCTTATAAAGTTCACTAAGTTTAAAAATAGATTTTTGCAGGGCAGACTCGGTATTTTGTATAATAGCTAAGTCGTCAGCAAACAATAAAATATTTAAAAAGTTTTTATTTGAAATTTTAAAACCTACATTAACTAGCTGCTTCCATTTGCACAGTATCACACATTTTCATTAGTATCCAATGAACCAGACGACCATACTGGGAAAGTCTATCTTTGCTAGCTTGCTGGTTGGTAAGAGGGGAGGAGAACCAAGCATAGTCCGCAACGAGGGACTTTTTTAAGCTTTATTATTAAAACAAAAACAAGGAGCATCGCTTCTCATGTGGAAGCGGGGTTAGGTGAGGGAAAGTTGCGGTAAGTTTAGGCAGATACCGCGTTAAGCACTCTGGTAATTGTCGTTTATTTGTAGCAGCATGGATCATGCTGACTGGCGAGAGTGTACAAGGCCAGGATGGCAGGCATGGCTTGCGCCCTGGAAGCCAAACTGGGAATTCGGTGGCGGAGTTAGCGGTATTTTCTGGAGGGTCCGGGCCTAGAGGACGTTCCGGTACCGGTGCGTTGGTGTTGGAGTGTTGAGTCATATGGTCGGGATTGTAGCTCGATGTAGACCTGGTCGAGAGACTCGTCCAGCATCTTGTGGTATTCTTCGACACGATGCATTCTGCTGTCGCAGGCGGCGGTGAGATTAAGGCGATGGTCTAGTCTTGTTCCGATGTTGTTGATTCCGTCCTGTGTGGTGTGGTGTGATTCGATTTTCTTCTTTAGGGATTCTTCTAGTGCGGTGAAGTTGGGAACTATTGCAGCGAGATGATCCTGTGTGTCTCGGTGGTTCTTAGCAATGGCAGTCATGATGTGATCTTGAAGCGAAGTAAGTGTTGGCGCGATGTTGCTGACCTCGGTGTGTAGGCTTTGCAGACTATCGGTAAGGGCGGATGCAGCGGTCGAGGTCTCGAGCGAGGCGAGGCGTCTGCTGATGTTCTGTACCTCTTCTTGAAGATTCTGTAGAATGGTCCTCAAGTCCTCGCTGGGTGCGGCAGCGGCGGCAGCTGCTGGTACAGGTGTTGGTTGTGTCGCCCCAGGCGTCACTGTCGGGAGTCGGCGAGGGTAGAGAGGGCACTGCGCCTGGCCTGTGAAGTGGCCAAAGCAGTCGCAGGTGGCGCAGTACCGGCGTCGATGACGGAGGTCATGGCTGGTGCACTGTGACGTCAGGCCTGGTGCTCCGCAATAGTGGCACCTGGGAGGTGCAGCGCAGGAGGTGGCGTCGTGGCCGTCGCCGCAGCATCTGCGACATGGAGTGTATCTGCACGCTCTGCTTGCCTCGATTCTGAAACACCGCCCTAATAAGGGCAGGCCGGACTTTAAGGCAGCTTCGAGGTCGGCGGCGTCGGCAAACTGGAGACGGACCAGGTTGGAAGGTCCGTGGCGGGTGGAGATCCTAGAGGCCCTGAGTGTGGTAGGCCAGTGTTGCTGTGCGGCGGCGAGGATAAAGCGTGTGGGCAAGTCTCGTGGTGCCCCACGAATGACTGCGGAGACTGCGGTGGGTTCCCTGGGTGGGAGTCGGACTGGCTCGGCGGCTGGAGGAGTGGTGAGGGCTTCGGCGTATGTGGCCCGCTTGGGCGAGCATAGTGCAGCGGTGCGTGGAGAGTGCTCGCTGGGTCGAGCTGCTTAACAGGGGCGGCAGCTGCTTCGAGCTGCGTTGGGTCTGGCAGGACGGGCCGAGTGGGCTGGTTGGCCGGATGTAGCTACGGCGGACTGGACGGCCGGGCGGCGACTGGAGCTGGCTCGGCTCTAGCCCAGAACTTACCCCTGGGCTCAGCGGGCGGCTCCCTCTCTGCTGCCAGTACTGGCCGGGCAGTGGGAGACTCCGCCCGAGAGCTGGCAGGGGAAGTGCTGGCAGAAGAGGGCTGCGGTGGCTGCTTCTTAGCTCCCTGGCTGGGTTACTTCGGCTCGGCGATCCCCTTCTTCTTTCCGGCGTTCTTCTTGTGCATGGTGAACTCCTCCCTCGGCGAGACTGACCACCAGTGAACGAGGGATCTGACGACTGTACCCAGATTGGGCAGCCAGAAACCTCTTAGAAGATGTCAAACGGCTCTAACGGCAGAAGATCTAGAATCTCAATGACTGAAGATGCGGAGAAGACATCTTCGGCGCTACTGCCCTGTAGTTAGGTATTGGGTTATCATGGGCTAAAGGAAGACAACCTTGATTAAAAATTACCGGAAGTCATGAGCCGTGAGAAGGCAAACCATTCACATGACTTGCCCATCTAGGGGCTGCTAACCCGTATTGGGGAAATTTACTTACTCAAAACCTTCGAATAAATCAGCCGGACGGATTTAATGGAATCACAGGTTTAGAGCCAATAAAACTTGACAAATGTGTGCTTTGATTTAAACTGCAAACTTTGTAAAATCAATCCTCAAAGTTCTGTCATCTTGTGAGGAGTGATAGTTGAGCCCTTATTTTCAAAAAAGTACTGTACAAGCCTATTGAGCTGCTATAAGTACCTTAAAAGTTTTCACTTGTTTAATGTTACAGGTTTGCGTCGCCCTGGGCTACCAGCTAGGTGGGAGCTTTAATAACGGAGCATCGCCAACTGCAGCCCATATGGCACCACTAGTTTCTCCATTTGCACATATGGCACCTTCATCTCAATCACCATCTGCAGCTCATATGGCACTGTTATCCTCATTAGCACATATGGCACCTTTTACTCCATCGGTCTCTGCAGCACATATGGCACCATCTTCTCCATTTGCATCTATGGCACAAATGGCACCATCTTCTCCATTTGCATCTATGGCATATAGGTCATCAGTTTCTCCATTTGCACATATGGCACCAGCATCTCCATTCGCATCCATGGCACACATGGCATCATTATCTCCATTTGCACGTAGTATGGCACCAGCATCTTCATATCCATCTATGGGACAAATGGCAGCTGTATCTTCAATGTCATCCATGGCACACATGGCACCGATGTCTTCATCGTCAAATATGGCGCACATGACACCGATGTCTTCATCGTCAAATTCGGCACATATGGCACCTGCGGCCCAACCTGCTTACAGCACAGCTGACGCACGTAAGTCATAAATCTACTTCCAAAAAGATAACAGTGTCTGTAGCAAAGTCATTCGTTACTAGAGGAACCTCGAAAGGAAAATGAAATGTGCAGTGTTTAAAGCCCGCTTAATTAGTGCCTTTTAAAGAAAGGGACTAATTATTAAGTAACAAGGAGGCATGGAGGTTAAGAGCTACCTGACAGAGTAGAAGACCAGGGTGTCCTGTAAGCCAAGGTAGCAACAAGGTAAAGACAAATAAATGTAAAGAATATAAGAAAGGAAGAGGAGGGGAAAAAGGGGGCTAATTAAATAACAATGAGACATGGAGGTTAAGAGCTACCTGACAGAGCAGAAGACCAGGGTGTCGTGCAAGCCAAGGTAGCAACAAGCTAAAGACAAATAAGTGTAAAGAATATAAGAAAGGAAGAGGAGGGGAAAAAGGGGGCTAATTAAGTAACAAGGAGACATGGAAGTTAAGAGCTACCTGACAGAGCAGAAGACCAGGGTGTCGTGCAAGCCAAGGTAGCAACAAGGTAAAGACAAATAAGTGTAAAGAATATAAGAAAGGAAGAGGAGGGGAAAAAGGGGGCTAATTAAGTAACAAGGAGACATGGAAGTTAAGAGCTACCTGACAGAGCAGAAGACCAGGGTGTCGTGCAAGCCAAGGTAGCAACAAGGTAAAGACAAATAAATGTAAAGAATATAAGAAAGGAAGAGGAGGGGAAAAAGGGGGCTAATTAAGTAACAATGAGACATGGAGGTTAAGAGCTACCTGACAGAGTAGAAGACCAGGGTGTCATGTAAGTCAAGGTAGCAACAAGGTAAATACAAATAAATGTAAAGAATATAAGAAAGGAAGAGGAGGGGAAAAAGGGGGCTAATTAAGTAACAATGAGACATGGAGGTTAAGAGCTACCTGGCAGAGTAGAAGACCAGGGTGTCGTGTAAGTCAAGATAGCAACAAGGTAAAGACAAATAAATGTAAAGAATATAAGAAAGGAAGAGGAGGAGAAAACGGGGGCTAATTAAGTAACAAGGAGACATGGAGGTTAAGAGCTACCTGACAGAGCAGAAGACCAGGGTGTCCTGTAAGCCAAGGTAGCAACAAGGTAAAGACAAATAAATGTAAAGAATGTAAGAAAGGATGATGCATGAGATGAAGATGGGGCACCGGTGGATTGAGATGAGATGGCGGGGGAAACCGGAGGTCCCTGAGAAAACCCGCCACAGAGCCGTGTTGTCCACCACAAATTTCACTTTGCGGTCGTCTGGGATCGAACCCGGGCTGCCTTGGTGAGAGCCAAGTGGTCTAACCACTGAGCCACGGCACGGCCTAGAGGAACCTCGGGCGGAACATTGGAGCCTCTCCCTGATTGGGAATTGTTCGGATTGGGTTGGACTCGAGGGGGCAGTTGTTCCCGATACCCGTGGGTCATCGGGTACGTCTCCGGACGGGGTTGAGGGAAGCCAATAATATACCTGCGTACTAGCCTGCATAGCTAATAGAAGGTGTGCTAGATCACCAGGCGGCCCCACCGAGGTCATATCGGTAGCCTTCCCATTTTGGAGTTGGCGCGCGTAATTGGCGTATCCACTTCCATCCCGTATTGAGTCCATAGGACCAGATGGGGGCATTGTTAGTCTCTAGGTCTTCCCTATGGAAAGCCCCACGGAGGCATCGGGCGCCCTTTTGGGACACACACACACACACACACACCGGGTCGAATGAGGCCCGGGTCCTTGGTCCTACGGTTCCAGGACTAATGGGAGTAGAACCTCTGACATTAACGTGTATCAACGTCATTATGGAATGGTTTGTCCATTCCTTCATAGCAGACTTGGGGAAGAGTTCTTTCAAAGGTACAGATGTATTATTTTATCTTGACAGGAATCCTGCGCGGTAGGGATGAGTAACAACTGTGGTAGGGATAGTGCACCTATCGCCACAATGCGTCACACGCATAAGATTACGAGAGGGGAGGGCGCTGCATAAGGTGTTTAAAAACAAATTTCATTCTCGAGGCCAATTTTGCAGCTCTTATAAACTAAGTTGTAATTCTTACTATGGTAGTAATCTCCACTCTTTTGTTGGATCTTAAATAGTACATAGGCATTTGGAACAAAACGCTGTTCTCCTCCAGCAGGCATGATAAACAACTGCCGGCCTTTCAATATCGCTGCAGAGTCCCTGTAACGTATTTCACTCCAGGCATATGGTCCAGTATGTGCTGTATTTATATAAGTTTCATCCATATAAACTATATAAACGTCACTTCGATATATCCGAATATTTCGTAAATACTTAAGCTTTTTGCATTTATGGTGCGATGTTCGATTAAAATTTGTCTGTCGCGCTTAGTGTTTTTTTTTTTTCAAATAATCCTAGCATCAAAAGAACTCTTCTTAATGTTCAGACACTGCCTTAGAAGTCCGTAGAATTTTTAGCTTCATAAGCACTTTCCTCAAAGTTCGTCTTTGTTTTTCTGTGCTTTAAAAATTATTCATAGTTAGCCTAACTACTTCTGAATTAAAACATCAAAATTAGATTTTGTGCATGTTCTTAATCTTTGTTTACTGGGCATAGAGAAGGACGTTGTTGCACTAGCACCAATGGCTTTTCTTTCTTTAATAACTCACCTAAACTGCTTTCAGACACAACTGTTGTCTCAGATACCCTTCCCCAGATTTTTATAGCTGACCCAGACCATTGTTCCTTTTTTATAAATCTATGGATATTGGTTATTACTTCTCGTGTTTTTAAATACAGCACTTTATTTCGTAATGTGCTGCTAGGAGGCGTCATTTATAAATGCCCTCTTGGAACCAGGAGACAGCACATTTTGAAGCAAGCTGTAGTGTTACCGAGTAGTAACACTAAGTAGTTAAGGGCAGATTAAACGACAGAAATTTCCAGAAATTTAAATTTTTAATTTCTTGTCCAGTCTTGTAATTTTAAGATACGTAATTAAATGTGATACACCTATTTCTATGAAAATCCACGTTTTGGAAGCAGTGTTAGAATTAGGTGAAATATCACACTTCATATTTAAGTTGAGCATCTTGCAAGTATACGGTGCGATGTTCAAGAAAACCTCTGCAACGCAAACTATGCTTTACATAGAAGAATTTTGGAAATTGTTTGTATTTTAAATATTGCCTCAAACAATTTTGATTAAAATAAGGTATCTTCAATATATTTTCAAAGCAAATTAAAAGTATAACATCAATTTTTTGGGGAATAGCATGTAAATTTCTTTATTTTTGATTAAATTTTATATATAATTGGCAAATTGTATATGTCCTTAAATATATAATTATTTTCAAATATTATTTAGAGAGGGTGTTGAAATGAAGAGGTAAGGAACGTCTTAACAACCAAACCCCTTGAAATATGAAAACGCCGCTTTGGGATAACGTAGTGAGACATCTAGTGACAGGCAAGCCAATACTTCTTTATAATGCAGAGGTAATAATTACAGCAAACAGTTCTAACATAAATCACCTAGAAGTATGCCAAAATCAGGCCCTGCAACTAATAACCGGTGCAGCAAAATCAACTCCAATCACGGCAATGCAAGCCTTAACTCGGAACTATCCAATACATCTAACTTTAGAGGAGCAGGCACTAACACAACAGGAAAAAAGTTGCGGTTAAAAACAACAAAATGGGAGAAAAGATTAGTACAACCAATCAAGATGAAAACACAAACAAGTCTCCTACACAAAGTTATGGAATTAAAAACATATCTGAATCTTCCTAATTCTAAAGAAAATATTTTAATCAAAGAAAACCCAATGACTTTTGAGCCAATTAATATTCAATTAGATTTAGAACAAATAGTTACAAAATCTGAAACTTCAAAACCTGTACTAAAAGCACTAGCATTAGAAACTGTGAACAATAGATACCCACACGAAGAATGGTTACATATCTACACAGATGGATCTAACTTGGACAACAATTCAGGAGCAGGAATTAAGTGTGCACTGTTCTCATTCTATCAACCAGCAGGATACCACACAACAAATGTTGATGCAGAAG
Source organism: Mantis religiosa (assembly GCA_030765055.1). Classification (NCBI taxonomy): domain Eukaryota; kingdom Metazoa; phylum Arthropoda; class Insecta; order Mantodea; family Mantidae; genus Mantis; species Mantis religiosa. The sequence continues at coordinate 20,183,478 of CM060959.1, read as the reverse complement.
TAACGGCTATTCATATTTCACTCCAACACCTTCTATACAGAATAGAATAAATTCAAAAATGCTGTCATAATTTCTGATTATAAAGCAGCATTATGTGCAATAAGTTCATATAAAATGAGGTCAATCCAAATTAAAGAATGTCACAAAATGATGCAACAACTTTAGAATCTACAGAAGAGAATTATATTACAGTGGATACCTGCACATTGTGGAATGCTGGAAATAAATCAGCTGATTTCTTTGCCAAAAAGATGCAAATTTAATTCAGAACAAAAGTAAAAACTTACCCTTTACATCCATAAAAAGATTAATCAAAAGCAAATATAAAAACAAACAAAACCAATCAATATCTAACAAAGCCAAAGATAAAAAATGGAAAATTTTAATTAAAAATCCATTAATTATTCCAGAAATCCCACGTAAAGCTGCAGTAGCAAATTTTAGATTACTTGCGGAACATGATTATTTGGCCATACATTTACACAGAATAGGAATTTGTACAAGTCCAAATTGTCCTCTGTGCAACAAAGAAGAGGAAATGACTTAAGAACATCTTTTTACCTGCCGGACCCACTACTCAGAAATATTGGAGAGCAAGAGAGCTAATGGCTTCATTGCCAAAGCCTAGCATTTGACAACAAAGAAGAGGAAATGACTGAAGAACATCTTTTAACCTGTGAAGTCCTACCTGCCGGACCCACTACACAGAAATATTGGAGAGCAAGAGAGCTAATGGCTTCATTGCCAAAGCCTAGCATTTGACAACAAAGAAGAGGAAATGACTGAAGAACATCTTTTAACCTGTGAAGCCCTACTTGCCGGACCCACTACACAGAAATATTGGCGAGCAAGAGAGCTAATGGCTTCATTGCCAAAGCCTAGCATTTGACAACAAAGAAGAGGAAATGACTGAAGAACATCTTTTAACCTGTGAAGCCCTACCTGCCGGACCCACTACACAGAAATATTGGAGAGCAAGAGAGCTAATGGCTTCATTGCCAAAGCCTAGCATTTGACAACAAAGAAGAGGAAATGACTGAAGAACATCTTCTAACCTGTTAAGCCCTACCTGTCGGATCCACTACACAGAAATATTGGAGAGCAAGAGAGCTAATGGCTTCATTGCCAAAGCCTAGCATTTGACATCAAAGAAGAGGAAATGACTGAAGAACATCTTCTAACCTGTGAATCCCTACCTGCCGGACCCACAACACAGAAATATTGGAGAGCAAGAGAGCTAATGGCTTCATTGCCAAAGCCTAGCATTTGACAACAAAGAAGAGGAAATGACTGAAGAACATCTTCTAACCTGTGAATCCCTACCTGCCGGACCCACTACACAGAAATATTGGAGAGCAAGAGAGCTAATGGCTTCATTGCCAAAGCCTAGCATTTGACAACAAAGAAGAGGAAATGACTAAAGAACATCTTCTAACCTGTTAAGCCCTACCTGCTGGACCCACTACACAGAAATATTGGAGCGCAAGAGAACTAATGGCTTCATTGCCAAAGCCTAGCATTTGACAACAAAGAAGAGGAAATGACTAAAGAACATCTTTTAACATGTGAAGTCCTACCTGCCGGACCCACTACACAGAAATATTGGAGAGCAAGAGAGCTATTGGCTTCATTGCCAAAGCCTAACATTTGAAAACATCTAGTGACAGGTACGTAGTATCCGCCCCAGTTTTGCGCATGCGCGGGCGCCCGTACGTGACGCAGGCAGTTGTGAGTTCCTCCAATTGGCATGGCAGTGCGTATGAGCACCTCCTGAAGTTCACATTACAAAATTCAACAATCTTGTTTATTGTTTGTTCTTTCAATTCCTTTTATTTTTCTTAAATGACCAATACGTTTCTTCTGATGGCTATACAAAGAGCTGGGAGTCTCAAAACTACCTTTTAGCGATGCACTTTCAAACATCTGTACATATCTTTAGTCTAATATGTCATTTTGATACCTACAACAAAATCTGCAATGAAATTTCGCCTCAATTATTAATATAGCTTTGTAATGATAGTCAAAATATATAGTGTGATTGATTCTTATCAGATTGTTTTATTTCTTGCATAGAGCCATCGTCATCATTAGTGGACAACACGAGGAGCTAATTCCTGCAGCTAATTTCAGTTTATTTCAAATTGGGTAAGTAAGCTACATTAATTTCTTTCTTTCCTGCTTTATTACAAGCATCATGGGTACTTATAGATAAGGTACAATCAAAATTGTTAAAAGATATATTATCTAGAAGAATTTGGTATTACACGATATACAAATGAGGTACAGAGTTTTATAAAAATATTGTGGGATTAATATATTTGTATTAAGTGTTGCATTCGATTATTGGTGATAGTGTGGCGAGGCATTGTTTTGTGACGGGCGCATGGGCGCGTAGCTGGACGCTTGCGAAAGAAAGAGACAGAGATAGTCTGGCATTTTCCGCTGCATCGTGATTGTTACCATGCGTTCCACTAATTTCTGGAAACAGTGACTAGAGGTCTAAAAGCGCCGCGGCTGGAAAAGCGACGTCAGTTGCGGGTTGAGTTGTTGATTGCGTGTGCGTGTGTGTGTACATTTGAGTGTATCGCAAGTGATTTCTTTTGTTTGTTTACGCGTGGTGAAGCAACGAGATACTGCGTTGGTGTATATTACGTCATTCTGCTGCTGTCAGGGCTGTGTAAAGTGTTTTTTCTTTTTCATTTGAAATAAAGAACATTTTAAATTTCTGCAAACTACACTTTTAATTCTAAGAACCCACAAAGTCACTATATAAACCTTTCAGCAAATATACCTTTTGTCAATTGGAAATTTAATCGGTTTTCCACACTAGTCGTGTATAGACTAAGACTTGAGTAGATGAGAATCAGACTGAAACATTCAATTCCATGGTCAGGATTTGAACCACGTATTTCCCGGTCTCCGCATATGAGAGAGCTTAGTGGTTTACCGGGAAATATATGACTCAGCTGGAGAATTTAATGTCATGTCGGCACGTTGGCCATGGTAGCTCAGTGGTTAAGAACAACCGGACGGTGACCGGGAGATTCAGTCTCAAATCCCGGCCATGACATTGAATTTTTCAGTCTGACTATCTATTCAAATGAATGTTGAGTTTGTATACGCAATTTTAGCAGGTTCTCATATAATTTTCTTAATTTTTCTTGTAGATTGTTTTTTATACAATATTCACTGTTGTTGAGATGGAAACCTTACCCGATGATCAATCGAAGTTACATTAAATCTCTTGTTCTAGGGCTGACGAGAAGAGAATTCAAGTTCTGGGTGTTATTTTAGTGTAAATAATAATACCACTTAATCACTTGTTAAAAACTAACTTATTTATAGTCTCACCATTAACATAATCTAGCCTTTTCACTTAATAACCTTGTATACATATATTACCGTTCTCTATTTAAATTTTCAATCTTTTTTCAGACGCAATATCTTCATGTATTCCAATGTTGCTTAGAACAGAAATGTTCTAACTTTTTCGAATCGACCATCATTGCTGTACATAGAATATTAAATGAGTCGTTGCACTTTTGTTTTGTTATAGATTTATAACATTTAAAGTTAATGTCCAGTAATAGAAATTAATTGCATTTTCTGTTTCAGATATCAGTGAAGACAGTTTTCCTTGAAGTACTCCAAACTTTGACAAAGATTAACCTGTAACGTGTGTTTTCTTTGATGCTGTAAAATAAAGCAGGTGTAACTCCGAAGTGTTGTGTTTTATTCGAGCCAGTACTCACTCTCTTGCCTTAAATGTGGAGAATCCTCCATTCTCTACCTCCTCACCTCAGTCTCCCGCCGCTTTTTTTTTCTTTCTTTGCTCTTTCCCTCTTTCTCATCACCTCTTCCTCTCACTTTCGCCGTCATTCTATCCCTATAGTCTGCTGCTTACCTTTATTTATTTTTACTTGGAGGAAGCACAGGATCACTATATGTGCACGATTTCTTGAGCGCTGGATTTACGAAGTGGTACGGGTAGAGGGGAAGAAGAGAGGCCTAACATGCTTTTGTTTGTGCAGTGTGGTCAACCTAGAAAAGCAGAATTCAGTCAAACTGCGGTAAGATAAGCGAAGATATGAGATGTGTCAACAAACAGTTGAACTCTGTCCGATATACTGTATGCTTATATATTTACTGTTATAAAACACATAAAAGTAGAAAACAAATATTATGACAGCTATAAACACTCACTCGCTTAGTGATTCTTCGATTTCCAAGTCTACTGCGTCCCTTTCATCCCTGGGATGCTCTAATGTGTTAATAATTTCATCAATTATATTTTCTATTACACCATCGTTTTTCCAATATTGCATTTCCAGGTATTGGATCTTCTTATCGTATCCTTCCCGAACCGTCGCTTCTATAGCAAGTTTCCGCAGATTTGTGGCTCTCGTTAACATAGCGTACTTTGTAAACATTCTTTATTTTCGCCCACGCCAGCTCAATTGCATTCAGCTCACAGTTTTACGGAGGTAGACGAATAATATGTGTCCCCTTTCGAGATCCATAACGTCCACAACATACGTGTTGCTTTTAGATTTGTTGTAAAGTGGTTATCTAATAATTAACCTCAAAATTGCTCAAAATGAAATGGCGTACATGTGAAAGCTTAGCATATTAGCCACTAGATGTCACAGTGTGTAGCGCATTTCCTGTTTCAAAGTTGTCATCTGTATTTACGGAAATATGTGAAACCTACCGAATGAAGACTTTGGACCCGAACGCTCAAGAAAACTTGCGCATATGGTAAGCCCCCAACCCTACTTTATCAATGCAGGAGTATCCCTGGTGAGTGTTCTTGGTCCCCTGTTCTTCCTAACCTATATCAACACCCTCCGTAACCTCATAGGCTGCAACATTTATTAATTTTCTGATGACACCGCAATGACCTCGGCATTATCTCACTGCAGTACAACGTGCCCAGTGCTATGCGGATATGCTCGTCGCCTGGTTTACAACTTGGCGCCTCAGGATTAATGCCAACAAGTCCCAGGCAGTCACATCTACTCGTCGCCACTTAACGAATGTACCTAACTGCACTTAGCTGGATCAAAAGCACCATGGAGCACAGAAGTACAATATTGTCACCCAATTATCGGAAGACACGACCAAGTGACAGCTGAGTGGGGGACAGGAGGCATTTAGCCCACGCCTACCCATTTATCTCGTGTCGCGTCCCGGCGCGTCGGCCTTCAAGTCATTCAACCTCCTGCCGACGATGCCTTCTACCATGGCGTTCAGGGACTTTGTGTTGCTTTCCCTCCAGGTTGTTTACGCGGTTCGCAAGGTCTTCGACGTCTTCCACCATGGCCTTCAGGGACTTGGCGTTATTGTCGGACTTTTCCTCTAAATCATTAAGGCGCTCGTCTACTTGACCCATCCGCTTGCCCAGCTTCGCGACGTCATCCCTCTCGCCGGCCAACTGTTCCTCAAATTTGGTGGTGAGAAGCTCGTTCGCCGCCCTCATTTCCGTGGTCAGACTGTAGTTCACTGCTCTCATTTCTGTGGTTAATTCAGCCTTCATTGCGGTCATTGTCGTGGCCAAGTTGTTGTTTGCCGTCTCCAGCTTATTTTCCATTTTCTCGGTGATGTTGTCATTTGCCGTCTTCATTTCCGAGGTCAGTTTGGCCTTCATTTCCATCATCTTCTCCAAAATCTTTTCCAATGCCGATTCCATGGCCATTATCCCACTCCTGACACCAGTTGCGACTTTTTGGGTTCGTGAAATTAAAAGTCCAATTTCAAAAACTCAAAATGTTCTTTATTTCCACCAAATTACAGTTGAAACACTTGCCGATTACATAGAATTACGTAGCGCATACAATTACAATCCACCAGTTCGTCTGTCACAGGTCCACTCCACACTCACAATTACGTACAACTCCTCTAATACACTTACGCAGTCTTCCAGTCCGTTCGCTATCACGGCGCTCTTCATTGCTGCTCGCCAAGAACTGAACTGACTCTTCCACTGCGTCCTTTATATACGAAGATCTCTGTTTCTGGAAGCTTTGCGGCTAGAAACATAATCCCGACTGTTCCAGACATCAGGGGGAGGGGAAACAGACAGTACAGTGCCCGTGATACTTTCCTAACCATCCCTTCAGTGACACGAGAAAAATGGGTAGGCGTGAACTGAATGCCTCCTGTCCCCCACTCAGCTGTCAGTTGGTCGTGCCTTCCGATAATTGGGTGACAATATCTGGGAGTGTTTCTTTATATGCGCCTTACCTGTAAGGCACATATTACATCACTAGCTTCCGGAGTATCTAAGCGTATGGCGAGGCTCTATCCACTGTACAACAGCCTCTGAGGAATAAGCTCCTTCTGCACAAATAAGTAATAAGACCCACCTTCATCTACGTGTCAGGTCTGGGACGCAGCTGCGAAAACTCAACTCTACAAACTTCAAATACTTCAGAATCGATATCTTCGAGTAGGAACAGCTTCTGAATGGTACATTCCTAATGACAACATTTATTCACATCTACCATTTCCCAAATTAAATACAGTATGCGCAATTTATCTTGAGCGTTCGTCTCCCAAGTCCTCACTCGGTAGGTTTCGGCTAACTCCGTAAACACAGATGACAACTTAGAAACATGAAATGCGCTATACTAGTACACTCTAACATCTAGTGAGTAATATGCTAAGCTTTTACGCGCGCTCTTTGTTTTCTGTGTGCATTCGTTTTGTGCAAGTTTGAGGTTAAGTACTACAGCTTAACCAGTTTGTAATTATGGCTGAGTGCACACCAAACTCATCATCATATGTACCCTCCGAGCAACGAACTCCGACTTGGAAACATGCACTTACAGTCGTGCATAGTGATGGCCGCAAAATAATAGCGAAATTTGTGATATAGAAAAGGATAACAATCAGTTAATGTTCCCACTCAGCAAATCAATAGAACGAACTGCTGCTTACACAGGAAAAAGTATCAGCACTTTCAGGCGTATTAAATCGTTTTGTACCTCATCCCAATGAATCTCCAAAAACACCCGAAAAAAGCAGGTAAGGCTGTGATCTGTGTATGGCAATAACTAATAGTGATGCTTTCTTTCTTTATTCTTTTCCCTTCAATCCTTTCCTTTTTGGCTTCCTCCTTTTCCTTGTATCTTGCTCTTTTATCTTTCTTTTTCTCTTGCTCTGAGCCCTTTGTATATTTCTACATAACTTTCTATTTCCCTCCACTACCAAAGCTACACCGGTATTTAATAGAGGCCAACAAACCTAGGAGCAAGACTTGCCTATGTCGTGGATGTTATGGTTCTCGAAAGGGGACACACTATTATTCGTTTACCTCCTTATAACTGTGATCTGAATGCAATTGAACTGGCGTGGGCAAAAATCAAGAACGTTTTCAGAGGACACAACGTTACTGGTGACATATCAGCCACAAATCTGCAGAAACTTGCTATAGAAGCATTCTCTTCTGTAACTGCGACGGATTGGGAAGGACACTGCAAGAAGGTCCAAGAGCTAGAAATGAAGTATTGGAGAAATAATGGTGTAATTGAAAATGCGATTGATGAAATTACCAACAGATCAGAGGATACTAGCGATGAAACTGATGCAGTGGACTCAGATATTGAAGAATCACAAAGCGAATGAAGACACTTGGTTAGTACATCTCTGATAGTAGGTAAGAAGAACAAGACGAAGTATAAACAAAATGTTACCAAAAGCTGCAGATAAAAAATTTCAGACTAGTTGTGCAAACGTAAATGTGGATATTAATTAATTTAACATTATACGTGTTGATACTCTCAGCCGCCAATATTTTCAAGGATCCAGCTTTTGGTGGATTTGAATCAGTTTAAAGGTTGGCTATCCTGTTTGCCCCACACAAACTGTTATTGTCTCGTAGAGATTGGGGATTGGGATTCATTACGGAGAGGATTTGGTACATAGGCCGCGAAGCTGGGCCCATTGTTCCTATGTCCTCAAGTGGGGGCATCCCCGTGAGGAAGGATGAGGTGAAGGAGACAGAGGTTGGCCGATCCAAGGAGCCACGACAGTACAGAGGGCAGGTTCCCTACAGTTTACTTGAATAGAGACTTCTCCCGACAGGCCAGGACAACGGACACGCTCCCCTGCAGCGGGGTGGCAACGAGACCAGCAGCCGAGCCCCAGAATTCCCTGGCTGGCAGTCCCGATATGTTCCCAACAGAGGCGCGGAGACCGGCAACCGTCCTACGGGAGGACGAAGTAGTTTCCCTCAGAGCATATTGTGACTTTGTGGGTTCGTGAAATTAAAATTCCAATTGCACAAACTCAAAATGTTCTTTATTTCCACTGACTTACAGTTGAACACTTGCCAATTACACCGAATTACGTAATGCACACAATTACGGTTCACCAGTTCATCCGTTACAGTTCCACTTTGCTTCTCGAAATTACGTACACTCCTCCGATACACGTACACAGTCTTCTCGTCCGTACACTAGCACTGCACTCCTACGCTGCTCGCCAAGAACTGAACTCACTCGCCAACTGCAGCCCCCTTTTTATAGGGATATCGCTGTTTCTCGAAGTCTCGCGATTCGGTGAATCATCCTGCAGGTTCTAGACGTCAAGGAGGGGGAAAGAGGTGGCTAACGATGCTTTTCCAAGCATCCCCCTCGTTACCGCTACAAGACAGATGGGTAGGTGTGGTCGAATGTTTCCCGTCTCCTGCTACCCTGCTGCCGGCCGGTTCTATCGGGAGTTCCGAGGTTCGGGTGACAATATCATCCTGCCATACACCGCCGAGACACCCGCCGACACTTCTACTCTGAAAGAGACCACCAGATGAGAGATGATATGAAGTGATGGAGATGAAATGGAGGGACATGAAATTCGGGGAATGTAATTAAGCTACCCAGCACTCGCCTAACGACCAGGGAAAACCTGCGAAAAACCCATGGGTCAGGTATGTCAGCCACGGGATTCGAACCCGGGCCTCCCGAATGCGGCCGCCTGAGCTACCCCACGCCCGCCTCGGTAGCGTGGTGGTAGCATGTCTGCCTCACGTTCAAGAGGTCCCGAGTTCGAATCTCGGTTAGGGTGACTTACTTAGATAAGGTTTTTCTGGGGGTTCCCATATCCTGAAAGACGAATGTCGGGTAGCTCTAAGCTCTATGGACCCTGGGCTCATTTAAGTATCATTTCACCCATTCCATTCATCGTCCGATATGACTTAACGTTGGAGGACGTAAATTACAACAACAGCAACAACAAATGAGCTGCCTCACTCGGTATCTGGTACCGAGGTACAGATGTACATGTATCTGATTCTTGTTCTGTCGATGTTTATTTATTTGTGGGTGCAATTGAGTGCTTCAGATTCTGTGAATAACTCGATCATATTGGAAAAACAAAGCGTTTGGCAACATTAAGGCAGTTCTGTGCAACAATCTTGCTCATTATTTCTTACTCTGACAATTTTAGGTTTGCTAACTTACGTTACTGTATTGTTGCATACCAGGGTTGTAAGGGGGGGTTGAAAGACTTACAAACCTAATCTACAACTGGGGGTGTAGCTATAGGGATGGTAGAGCAAATAAAACATTAAAAAGTCAACCTTAACCGACTAACTTTATTTTAAGAAATCTAGTAGTTATACAGAGTACCCCCTGAGTCTAGAAGAGACCAGGGGTGCTTTGGTAATACTTGATGACATAATAATTTAATATAATCTTACCGTTGGTGATGTGTCAGGTTTATAGCTGGGCTTGTCCGAAGATGTATAATCTGCTGAGTCCGGCGGGGGTTGTGGTATTCGTAGAAACACTGTCAGATAAATACTTCTGTTACCTCTCACAGGGACCGACATAGAGTCTCCTCTGACATCCCTGCGACGTTTCACCACCGAGGGCTAACTCTACCAGGCTTAAATAGGGGCCCTACAAAAAGTCGATTCAGCGATTCCCACTAACTATTAATTTTGCATCATACCGTTTGCGTTATTGAGAGAATGTTTAAGCCTGTACTGACCTATTATTTCTTCTGGTCAGCAGAATCAGTCTGGGTCACATGTGGATAATTTCCTTATGCCAACAGACTGCCAGTCAGCGGAATTTACGTTTGACATACATTTCTGTTAGAATCAATACATGTTACAGAATACCGAAATTTCCAAATCTAGCTCAGCCTATACACGCAACAGTATATTTCAAATATGCTGTACCACTCATGTGATGCCAAATTTAACCCTATACAGTCTTGGTGCACTTTTGTTTGAAAATTTGACGATAATTAGAGTAAATTGTGCTTATATTTGTCAATGAATTACGTGTATCTGCAGTATTACCATCCTGGCCGCCTTCACATGTAGTGCTGAGTCTAGTATGTCATGATTTTCTGTTTTTATAATTATTCTCTTTGTTTACCTGCAACCCAATAACGACTTGATCTAACTGGCATGTATTTTCTTTCATATGTATTTAGTGTAGGATTGAATTTCAGTACTTATAACCATAATTGCATCATTCACCTTAGTTATTTCCTCTGTGAGTCTATTAACTTCGTTAACTTTTCATAGTTTCTAGCATCATCACAGTCATTTGTTTCAACTTTATTTATTTATGACTCCTGCTTCATTCTAACCTCTAACTTCTCAATAGTCTTACGTTTTTCTAATTCCTGATTATTTTCTTTACTCTCATTCTTTAACTCCCTTCCTTTGCTGCTTTATTTTATTTACTAGCTACATCATTGCTATTCTGTTTATTCTGGAAGTCAAACTGCTTACATATTTCTTTAACACTTCCATGGCCTTCCTACAATCCTTTCTTCATAATTATATTTTCTCTGCTGCGCTTCCTATGTTTCGTAGAATATCTTTACTAACTAATGAATTTTTTACGCCAACTCTATAAATAAATTTAACTGCCACATGGTTTTTCTAACAATGGAATATTTATTATTTTTACCTATTTTGTTAGCCCCCAGCTTCCAGTGAAATTTAAACTATAATTACAAAATTCTTTCTTGAAAGTAAACATAATTTTATTTCTATCTTCTTTCACGTTATCTTCTGCCTTCTTTCTTCAAGTTATTCTCTACTTACCTCTATTTTCCAAGCTTCAGGTGGCAACAGTAGTTTTGATTTATGTTTAAAAGGGTTTTGAAAAATGTATACATTTATAAAAGAAGAAATAATGTAAAAATATATGTAATTTTGTGATTGGACGTAGTAATAATTGTATTACGTAATGTAGTGACGTAGTAGAAAATCAGCCAATCATATAAAAGTAATATATGGGTAGCGATAGTGACGAAGGATTAAATAATCTTGGTGTAGAAACCGAAAGAAAATTTGTATTTCTTTCTGGAAAGTCGAAGGGATCGGACGCTTTTTAAATTGCTCGAAAATATTTAAGTGTTAATTCAATTTGAAGTATTAGATTGATTCCGATCACAGTATAAAGTTTTGTGATAAGAATTGTAATGGATTTGGTGTTAAAAGAAATAAACAAAAGATTGATTTCTTATAGAAACTCATATTAAAAATCTTAATGATTTCTTCACTCGTTATCACCCTGTAACTTAGAATTTTCATTGCTCGTAAGTAAGAATATAACAGAAGAATATTAAAAGCTAGCCGAGGCATAATTAAGGATTTTCCTAATAACTTCGGGGAACATCTTCTTCATCAAGTGATAATATTTTGTACGAAGGTAAGATCGACGTGAAACGAGATACCAGCACGAATCTTGCTATATATGTTGCTGCAGCTTTGGGGCATCAAAACCCACAACAACGGAGGAATCTGCTACAAAGTTGTGGTGCTAATTTGAGAACGTTTTGCGTACCATTAAGACATTGATAATATAATGCTTTCAAGTTACATGGCCACCTTAATCTTCTTGTATCGATACACAATTTTGTTACTAACCATAGCGTGGTCTAAGACACAGCTAACCATCAGTTTAGCCCATTTATTTCTTATGTGAATAAGTTTTAACGCAATTTGTTTGAAAATTATAATCATATACCGTGATCTTCGCTAACGTAACTAAAATACAACATTGACATATCATCATTTATACTCTTAAGGTATTCTTAGGAGATAACTCACTCAAAATACTTGCCCCAAATTTTAGGAAAACTTTATGTACATATGTGACCTGGAGAAATTGTTTTACAGTTTTAGTTCGGTTAAAGACGTGGTATACTAAATACTTTTAACTGAGTCCTTCATTTTAAAGACCAATATAATATGAAAGCCACAACATTCTAAACTAAAGTATTTGTTATCTAAAGACGTCTAGGTTTAACATACAGGATTTGCTATCACAGTAAAGTTTAAATTTCCATTGTAAACTCACAGGATATGAAACATCAAATGAAATCAAACATTTCAGTGATTCAAATGTTTTATTTCTCACGTCAAATGGTGTAGTGCTTACAAGTTTATAAGTGTTCATTAGTAAAGTGCACATTTGAACTAGTTCAAGTGTAATTATCTTCTTGCATCGACGATAGAGGGCACTGCCTTCCTCTTAAAGCACCTGGAACCAGAAATCACAATACAAATTACAAATAAGAATTATTTTGTCCACATCCTTTGTTTAATACCTATTTAAATAGATAAACTGTCGGCCAAGCTGAATGTCTAAATAGTGAACAGAGGGTATTTTACATATTAGCGATGTCTAAGGAGTGACTTTTCAAAACATTAAGTCCACAATTATAAATTTTACATAGAGACCACAAACTGATATTGTTTATGTAGACACGACAATCACTGGTTTACAAACAAAACACTGTTCCGAACAGTGATTTGGAATATTTCTCCCACCTTTTATTATTATTATTATTATTATTATTATTATTATTATTATTATTATTATTATTATTATTATTATTATTATTATTATTATTATCATTATTATCATCATCATCATCATCATCATCATCATCATCATCATCATCATCATCATCATCATCATCATCATCATCATCATCATCATCATCATCATCATCATCATCATCATCATCATCATCATCATCATCATCATCATCATCATCATCATCATCATCATCATCATCATCATCATCATCATCATCATCATCATCATCATCATCATCATCATCATCATCATCATCATCATCATCATCATCATCATCATCATCATCATCATCATCATCATCATCATCATCATCATCATCATCATCATCATCATCATCATCATCATCATCATCATCATCATCATCATCATCATCATCATCATCATCATCATCATCATCATCATCATCATCATCATCATCATCATCATCATCATCATCATCATCATCATCATCATCATCATCATCATCATCATCATCATCATCATCATCATCATCATCATCATCATCATCATCATCATCATCATCATCATCATCATCATCATCATCATTATCATTATTATTATTATTATTATTATTATTATTATTATTTATTATTACTATTATTATTGCTTTTATTACTATTATTTTATTATTATTAATATTATTATTATTATTATTATTATTATTATTATTATTATTATTATTATTATTATTATTATTATTATTATTATTATTATTATTATTATTATTATTATTATTATTATTATTATTATTATTATTATTATTATTATTATTATTATTATTATTATTATTATTATTATTATTATTATTATTATTATTATTATTGTTATTATTATTATTATTATTATTATTATTATTATTATTATTATTATTATTATTATTATTATTACTACTATTATTATTGTGATTATTGTTATTATTATTGTTATTATTAATATTACTATTATTATTAAATGACACAGTTACATTTATTCTGATTTGAAAAAATTCATGAATGTCCTTAACTCGTTTTGAAACGTCACTACTCATTTCTGGTTTAACAATGACAAGGATGTTTTTACTTACCCCGTTTATTTATATCCGAATACAGATAAAGGTACAGCTGGCTGGTTGGCCATGAAAGCTGATGCCACTGTATAAGAAATAACATCTCTATTAATATTCTTTGGGCATTCTAATACCTTGTGCTAGTAACCAAGTTATGTAAATATATATTCTATAGGTTTTATACTCACTGCTCCACCTAACAACTGGGTAGTTTAGATAAAAACAAATCCATGTTTTGTCTATTGCTATCGCGATAACAATCCAAGGGAAATAAGGAAGAGGAATGGGGTGTGAGACACAAAAAATTGCATAAGGTGGCTTTTAACATATTCATATAATTACGAGGGAGGTCTGAAAAGTTTCCGACCTAATAAAGATACAAGACATTCATCAGATCTTTTTTATTTTTCAACATAGTCTCCTTGTAACTCTACACACTTCTCCCAGCGATGTCCCCATCTCTGTAACCCGTCCAAATAGTACTCGACGTTTTTCAACATAGTCTCCTTGTAACTCTACACACTTCTCCCAGCGATGTTCCCATCTCTGTAACACGTCCACATAGTACTCGACGTTTTTCAACATAGTCTCCTTGTAACTCTAGACACTTCTCCAAGCGATGTTCTCACCTCTGTAACCCGTCCAAATAGTACTCGACGTTTTTCAACATAGTCTCCTTGTAACTCTAGACACTTCTCCCAGCAATGTTCCCATCTCTGTAACCCGTCCAAATAGTACTCGACGTTTTTCAACATAGTCTCCTTGTAACTCTACACACTTCTGCCAGCGATGCTCCCATCTCTGCGACCCGTCCAAATAGAACTCGGCGTTTTTCAACATAGTCTCCTTGTAACTCTACACACTTCTGCCAGCGATGCTCCCATCTCTGCGACCCGTCCAAATAGAACTCGGCGTTTTTCTCTAAACAATAATTGTTCACGAAGGTGATTGCCTCTTCATTTGACGAAAGTCTCTGTCCTCCGAGCGCAATTTTCTTATGAGGGAACAAAAAGAAGTCGCTTGGGGCTAGATCTGATGAGTCAAGCAGTTCAAAAAGTAATTCGTGGATTTTTGCCATTGTAACCGCTGAGATGTGAGACCTTGCGTTGTCTTGTTGAAACAGGATTTTCTTTTTCTGCAAATGTGGCGTTTTTCCGCAAGTTCTGCCTTCAGCTTGTCAAGTAATGAAGTGTAGTATGCTGCTGTAATGGTTTTTCCTTTTTGGAGATAATCGATTGAGATAACTCCATGACTATCCCTAAAGATAGTCGCCGTCAGTTTCCCACCCGAAAGATACAGCTTTTGTTTCTTTTGGAGCCGGTTTCCCCTTTGTAGTCCACCGTTTGGACTGTATTTTTGTTTCGGGCATATACTGGCGTATCCAAGTTTCATCTACATTAATTAATCGGCGCCAAAACTCGTATTTATTGCACCTAAACTGCACCAACAGAGCGTTGGAAATGTTCATTCGATCACGTTTTTGGTCTACGTGAGCAAACGCGGCACCCAAGGCGCGGACAGCTTTCTCATGTCTAAATGTTGATTTAATATGTGACAAACACGTTATTTTGACATGCTCATAGCCTCTGCTATCTCTCTCACTTTAACTTGGCGGTCGTCTAACACCATTTGTTGAACTTTGGCGATGTTTTCGTCGGTAGTTGCAGGTTTTGGACGTCCCGAACGTTCATCGTCTCCCAAGCTCTTACGGCCACGTTTAAATTTAGCTGTTCAAAATTTCACTGTGGTAAATGATGGTGCAGAGTCCCCATACACAGCATCCAACTCATCTTTGGTTTGCGTAGGCATATTGCGTTTGAAAAACAAATATTGAATGACAACTTGATACTCGATTTTGTCCATATTTATAAAAATGCTGACTTCAACTCACTCAAACGACTGTTACATAATGACTGAGCGTCCAAAATGGCTGAAGCTTTGGTGAGTAACTGTCAACAGATGAACAAAGAAAATTCGCTCGCTTTTACTTCCGAGTGCTGCCATCTTCATGCTGAGATCGGAAACGTTCAGCTTTTCCCTAGGTATATGTTAAAGCTCAGCTGTCGTTCGGTATTCATTATTCAAGGCTCGACAGTGTAAATGCATTGCCTTTCCACTGTCAGCAAACATATGCAATCGATTGTTTTACTTGGCATTTCTTTACCTAGCAACGGGGTGCACCTGGGTGGGAAGAGAGAGATGTAAGGATGCAAAAAGCGGCCTGCTTAGTATTTAAACGCATGTGCAGTCAATTATGGTGATGACAGTTTCATAAATACGCAGTATTTTAATATTTGTGGTTAAATAATTGAAGACTTACGTGGATCAGCTGCGGTGAAAGCAGGGACAGCCATGAACGGAGATACTGGTGCTATTGGTGATGCCATGGATGCAAATGGAGATAATGACGCCACGGAGGCAAATGGAGATAATGGAGCCATGTGTGCCACCGGTGCCAACGGAGCTAGCGGTGCTATATTTGCCACTGGAGATAGCGGTGCCATATGTGCTAGCGAGGCCAGTGGTGACATTGCTGCGGCCAAGTTTGACAATGGAGATAAAGGTGCCAGGTGTGCCACCGGTGCCAATGGAGATACCGGAGCCAGGTGTGCCACCGACGTCAGTGGAGATGCTGGCTGCAGATTCCCAACTAGATGGAAGCCCAAAGTGCTACAAGCCTGCAGAAGAACAAAAGTAGGTTTCTCATTTGTTTTAAATAATAATACTCCTAACCTGTCTATATCAACAAAGGACACCAACATAGAGTGTATACGAGAAAAATAGTGAATATTTCACGTAAGGCAAGCTTTGCTACATTAGAGAAGCTTTGGAAATAGAATTTGATATGTAAAATCATTTTATATCATTATCTGGTATTGCAATTTCAAAAGATACTGTACATTTGTTATTTGAATTCACTTTAAGTAGCCATCGGGGTGAAACTAACTTAAGTCGTCAACTTCAGAGCATAGAACCACTAAGGGTAATTTCGTGATACATTATGTGTAAGTACGTGGCGATGATTTCTACTCCAGTTTCCAAATGCAACCAAGGAACATCCTGGGACTTATCAACAAAGACTGAGACTGATTCTTTTTCACAGATGTTTGTTATTGCAATTCAATATTTACATGTCCCCTCCTACTTGAATGCACTTTTTACAGCGTCTCTGCCAGTCTTCGAACACGTGCTGTAGACCATTCTTTGTCAGGTCCTTGAGAATCGCCTCACTTTTCTTGAGCACTGCTTCAGAGTTCTCAAATCGAATACCTCTAAGCTTTGCCTTTAGTAATGGGAAGAAAAAAAATTCACAAGGGGCAAGATCGGGGCTATAAGGTGGATCTGGTACGCAGGTAACGTTGAATAGAGCCAGAAACTGTATGACTTGATTTGCGACGTGAGGCCGTGCATTGTCATGATGAAGTCGCCACCCAGTCCGAGAAAGCTCTGGTCGTTTCTTTACAATGTGCTTTCTCAGTGTAGCCAATACTGACGTGTAGTATGCTGCTGTAACAGTAGTGTGAGGGGGAACTGCATGGCACGTAACCATAGCTGAGCGAGGCACATCACTAGTACACACACGTCCCATTTTAAACTCTACAACCCACCTTTTAATTATTTTATATGAAGGGACAGAGCGAGGCTCATTACTAGTACTCGTACGTCCCATTTTAACCTCTGCAACCCACCTTTTAATTATTGTATATGAGATGACAGTGCGAGGCTGATCACTAATACTCGTACGTCCCATTTTAACCTCTGCAACCCACCTTTTAATTATTGTATATGAGATGACAGAGCGAGGCTCATCACTAGTACTCGTACCTCCCATTTTAAACTTTACGACCAACCTTTTAATTATTGTATATGAGATGACAGAGTAAGGCTCATCACTAGTACTCGTACCTCCCATTTTAAACTTTACGACCAACCTTTTAATTATTGTATATGAGATGACAGAGTAAGGCTCATCACTAGTACTCGTACGTCCCATTTTATACCCTACAGCCCACCTTTTAATTATTGTATAAGAGATGACAGAGCGAGGCTCATCACTAGTACTCGTACGTCCCATTTTAAACTCTACAACCAACCTTTTAATTATTGTATATGGAGGGGCAGAGCGAGGCTCATCACTAGTACTCGTACGTCTCATTTTAAACTCTACAACCCACATTTTAATTATTGTATATGAGATGACAGAGCGAGGCTCATTATTAGTACTCGTACGTCTCATTTTAAACTCTACAACCAACCTTTTAATTATTGTATATGAAGGGACAGAGCGAGGCTCATCACTAGTGCTCGTACGTCCCATTTTAAACTCTACAACCAACCTTTTAATTATTGTATATGAGATGACAGAGTAAGGCTCATCACTAGTGCTCGTACGTCCTATTTTAAACTCTACAACCCACCTTTTAATTATTGTATATGAGATGACAGTGCGAGGCTCATCACTAGTGCTCGTACGTCCCATTTTAAACTCTACAACCCACCCTTTAATTATTGTATATGAAGGGGCAGAGCGAGGCTCATCACTAGTACTCGTACGTCTCATTTTAAACTCTACAACCAACCTTTTAATTATTGTATATGAGATGACAGAGCGAGGCTCATCACTAGTGCTCGTACGTCCCATTTTAAACTCTACAACCCACCTTTTAATTATTGTATATGAGATGACAGAGCGAGGCTCATCACTAGTGCTCGTACGTCCCATTTTAAACTCTACAACCAACATTTTAATTATTGTATATGAAGTGACAGAGTGAGGCTCATCACTAGTACTCGTGCGTCCCATTTTAAACTCTACAACCAACCTTTTAATTATTGTATATGAAGTGACATAGTGAGGCTCATCACTAGTACTCGTACGTCCCATTTTAAACTCTACAACCAACATTTTAATTATTGTATATGAAGGGACAGAGCGAGGCTCATCACTAGTACTCGTACGTCCCATTTTAAACTCTACAACCAACCTTTTAATTATTGTATATGAAGCGACAGAGCGAGGCTCATCACTAGTACTCGTACGTCTCATTTTAAACTCTACAACCAACCTTTTAATTATTGTATATGAAGCGACAGAGCGAGGCTCATCACTAGTACTCGTACGTCCCATTTTAAACTCTACAACCAACCTTTTAATCATTGTATATGAAGGGTCAGAGCGAGGCTCATCACCAGTACTCGTACGTCCCATTTTAAACTCTACAACCTACCTTTTAATTATTGTATATAAAGGGACAGAGCGAGGCTCATCACTGGTACTCGTACGTCCCATTTTAAACTCTACAACCAACCTTTTAATTATTGTATATGAAGTGACAGAGCAAGGCTCATCACTAGTACTCGTACGTCCCATTTTAAACTCTACAACCAACCTTTTAATTATTGTATATGAAATGACAGTGCGAGGCTCATCACTGGTACTCGTACGTCCCATTTTAAACTCTACAACCTACCTTTTAATTATTGTATATGAAGGGGCAGTGTCTTTCAATGTACCGTCCATTTCCTCCTTGATTTCTTTAGGCGTTAAGCCTTTCAAATGGAATTATTTAATCACTACTCGTTGTTTCCAAATCCATTTTCGTGAAACCTCTACACATTTCTTGTTTAAAACGCTGCCATTCAGTGGCTTGTATAAGCTAATGGCCTGTAACTATGGATACAAATTAGTCTAGAGTAAAACTACGTGATGCTATCCGTCACACTAGCCCAGTGGTGCCATCTCAATGTGAAGCCCGGGACTTATAAGCCGACCCTTATATTTTCAATTTAGTTGCGTGATCGTAAGTGACGTTTAACAATGATTATCCAGGATGTTATAAGGCTGAGTGTACTCTTTTCCAGATTTCTTAGCCAGTTATATCTAGTGACAGAAGAAGAAAGGAAAAAATATCTAGAGCTCTCTATCTGTACCTTGGTACAGTTTATATTTTTTAAATTTAATTTTAATTTTGAACATATTCAAAAGAATAAAAATAAGACACTGCAAAAAAGGGACTCCTTCAGAAGTCCATTTCTATTAATTCAAGTCGTGTCACTCACCAACAAAGGCAACAAAAGCCAGCTCATAATGCTCTTCATCTTGTTTTGAAGTCGTATCTCCTGAAACAGCTGAAGATCAGATGTGATTTCTTGACTTTTGCACGCTCCTTATATAGTCATAAATGGAGACGGGTTTATCTTTGACTAGCTCATTAAAAATTCAACAACACTTGATCAGAATGTACAGCGTCTTAAAGTATAAAAATAGCCTCATTATTTTGGTTGTTTCTTGGCGGAATTTTTATCAAAATGTCAGGTAGTGTTTTTGCAAGGAGTAAAAAAAAATTTGTAATAGGAGTTTTAATGTTTTTTACAGTTAAGTATAGCCAGTAGACAAGTAGAACTGCATTACATTTGATAAACGTGTAATATTTTGGCTGTAATTTGAGATAAGGTTTCCAAAAACATATCTCTTTCCTTCGTCTTTGTTTTAATAAATTTCGTTGTGTGTATATAAACTCGACCTCAACGTACTGAAAACAAAAATATTAAAATATAGTCTACGACGTCACTCAAATTAAATTTATCTGTATTCACATAAACTTTAAACTCAATATGAAAATTATGCTGAATACGGAACTTGGTGAACATATTTCCTGGGTGTGACATGAAGATTTTGAAGATAATGCCCTTACCCCAAACTACCCTTTACACGGAACACTTTTTCCAAGTCTGAGGACATGAACAAGTATGATACATCGATATATAAATAAAAATCGTTGTAGACGTTTTTGAAAAAAATAATTTCTCAAAAATATTCCGTGAAAAAGTGTATTACTGGATGGAAGAATTTTCTTAAAATCGCATTCTTAAAAGTTTTCTATTCTTATAAAAATTCCCTCTTGTTATATTTATAAATAACACATTCATCTTGGGACTGTAACCTCAAGCTAATGAACTGTTATCAGACCTAATGAAGCTGTCCCTACTTGCTGATAAAGATTGAAGTACATTTATTTTCTCCTGGAGAGTTTATGATGTCTTGTTAAAATTTTAATGATGTAAGAAGCAGATAAGTTGATTTGCAATATATAAGAAACGCTCAGAGATCAGGAAACCTCATTTGATCTTCTACTGTTCTGGGAGATCAATG
Source organism: Mantis religiosa (assembly GCA_030765055.1). NCBI lineage: Eukaryota > Metazoa > Arthropoda > Insecta > Mantodea > Mantidae > Mantis > Mantis religiosa. The sequence continues at coordinate 20,162,429 of CM060959.1, read as the reverse complement.
ACAAAATGAAGATAATCATGGAACTTATTTTATTTTCTCTATTGGTGAGTAATATGTTTTGAATATTTAAACCATTCAACCAAAAGTGATAATTCTTCCATCATAGAGGGCATGGGACTTAGAGCACCTTCTAATTTGTTGTATAAATACACGTCATAGTTATAAAACGTCATGCTTACAAACAAAATCTTGACTTTAACATGGGAGTGCCATGGAATAGAAAAAGTAGCTGCTGTTCCACAAAACATTAATATGTGTTGCGCTCTACAGAGTATAAAAACAAATGCCAGCTCCATTATTTTTTTCTTTTTAAAGTAATATACATATCTGGCCATGATTCTACAAACAAAAGACAGTTTAAACATTGACAAACGATTCTGCAAATTTTTAAGTAATCAAATAGAATCAAAATTTCTAAGTATAATTTACTTTAATATTATAGAAGTATGATGTCAAACCTTTCATGTAACAAAGTTTTGCTTTATTTATTTCATGTTTATGTTAAATAATAATATAAAGAGAGAATACTGCTGATAGAATTGTGGGGAATAATTAAGGAAGTGAAACATTCTGTTTGTTGCCTTCACATTCTTTTGCGGAAATATCGGGTTTTCATTCCTTATTTACAACTCTGAGAACTGAAAGAAATCACAGTTGCAAAGGGCAAGTCAAAATGGATTTATATGGAACGGATAATGAATATAAATTCTTCACTGCAGTTTAAAAAGCTTATCTTGTAACTTAGGTAAGCGGGTTATGTTTTCCTTATGCAGCTAACTCTAGATTATCCGTTTGTGGGTTATTCAGTTTGTGGATTAGTCAGACATCGTCGTCGCAGCGGGCAGGCTTAGGAACAGCCCAAGGATGGTTGATACGTGTACCTGCCCTGGGTAGGACTTAACCACGAAGTGGTGGGAATGTGAGTGTTGTCGGATGGCCTGTGAAAATCAGGTGGTAGGTTAGAAGGGAGGTAGCTGAATGGCTCCTCAACGGCTGCGGAATCGGGTGCAACGGCCCTCGTGCACCGCTCAAGGAATATAATTAAATTTCTAAAAAGGAAAATTATAACTTTGAAAGCCCAGGTAATGAACTTGGACGGGTAAATTTAGCTAAGGCTGGTGTGGTGGCCTTAGGATTACCGATATGGCTCACAAGACATGCGGAGAAGCCGGTACTGCTTGAAGCGGCGTTCTCTAGCGGTGTAGTTTCCAAGAGATCTAACCAGGGAGCTTGATGTGCTGGTATTTTGTCGAAGAATTTGGTAGCCTGGCACCTAATTTCATCTTCCACATTGTGGAGAGATGATGCCTCGTGGACATACCTCACGGGAAATCCTCTGTATACAGAATAGATAACCCGTTGAAGTAACAGCAGGTTAGAACCTGCGGTCATGCCCCAAACCTCACACGCATAAAACATGACAGGGAGGACTAGAACCCGGAAGAGACGCAACTTTAGCTGAACCGGCATCACAGACCGTAGCAAGGGGTATAAGAAGGACGAAGCGACAGCTCCTGGATGTGCTAATATATTAATCCCCTGTCCAATTTCACTTCCAGGTATTTGATAGATTTCTCCCATCTTATTGTTCTACCAGAATAGACGAATGTAGGGAAGTTGGCGGGAATGCGGCGCTTTGTAAATAAGATGGCTTGAATTTTCTCCGGATTGATGGAAAACCACCAAAGCCTGCACCAATTTTGGAGGTGGCGGAGGTGTCGATGAATTGGGAGGAAAGTTCTGCGAGGTGTTTTTTACAGAACAAAAAGGTAGATACGTTACTTTTCGTCCAGTGGAGAACATAGGCTTTGGTGCGTTTGATAGAAAAAGCTCTAGGAGTCAACAATAGAGAATCCGCCGCGTAACAATAGTGCATTGTTTCCATTGTCATAGGCCTCTCATTCATAAAAATCAGATATAAGCTCAAATTTTTGGTGTCAAATAGTAGAAAAAACTTCCTTTTGATATTAAAACAAGAATTAATAATCGTGTATATGTTTGAGAAGGGAAAAGCAATGCAAATCCAACAGTACCGCTCCTGTAACGTGGTCGTTACAAATTTCAAAGTCATCTCTTAACAAACTTGACTATCGCTTAAACCGACTATATTTTCCAGCACCCATTGTAGCTGGAAGGAAGTATGTAATAAAACTATTTGAACGTTTGACTTAATTAACATGTACCGTTTGCAAGAATAGTTGTGCAGTAGTAAAAATCATATGAATCCAACACATAACGTTATTTTTAATAACAGCTGATGGTTTATGTTGCAGGCTTGGTGTACAATCGGCTACTCTTTAGACGGAAGCCTATATAATGCACTACGGGGGGCACCAGTCTCATCGCCGTCTCCATTTACTTCAGTAGCAAATATGGCACCCCTGTCTCCTTTAGCTTCGATAGCAAATATGGCATCACTGTCTCCATTGGCTTCAGGAGCAAATATGGCACCACTGTCCTCACTGGCTTCAATAGCAAATACGGCAGCATTTTCTCCTTTAGCTTCAATAGCAAATACGGCAGCATTGTCTCCTTTAGCTTCAATAGCAAATACGGCATCAATGTCTCCATTGTCTTCAGTAGCAAATATGGCATCACTGTCCCGATTTCCTGCTAAGGCTAATATGGCACCAATGTCCCTTTTGTCTTTGGTGAGACAGATGGCACCAATATCACCGTATGACATCTCCATGCCACTTACTTCGACGTTTGCACCCCAATACCCTGCAGCTTATGGACCTCAAGTAATGCCATATATGCCCCCAATGTCCCCATTCGTATCACAATACCCTGCACCTTATGGACCTCAAGTAATGCCATATATGCCCCCAATGTTCCCATTTGCACCTCAATACCCTGCACCTTATGGACCCCAAGTAATACCATATACACCCCCAGTGTCACCATTTGCACCCCAGGTAATGCCATATATGCCCCAAATGTCCCCATTTGCACCTCAATACCCTGCACCTTATGGACCCCAAGTAATGCCATATATGCCCCAAATGTCCCCATTTGCACCTCAATACCCTGCACCTTATGGACCCCAAGTAATGCCATTTACACCCCCAGTGTCTCCGTTTGCACCCCAAGTAATGCCATATATGCCCCCAATGTCCCCATTTGCACCTCAATACCCTGCACCTTATGGACCCCAAGTAATGCCATATACACCCCCAATGTCTCCATTTGCACCCCAATACCCTGCACCTTATGCACCCCCAGTAATACCATACATGCCCCAGGTTTCTCCGTTTGCATCTCAATACCCTGCACCTTATGGACCCCAGATAGGGCCGTATGTACCTCCAGTGTCCCCGTTTTTACCTGAATGCACACCTGATTCTTACGGAGCAGGCTCACCATTTATGCCTGGATATGTACCCGGGTTCCCTTCTCCTTATGGATCTCAAGGAATACAGTGCATACCACCACTTGCGGGTTCTCTACATCCGTACTCGAGGGACGCGCCGCTGATGTCTCATCTACGGGCCTACACCTCGGATGACCCACGTGAGTAGTGGTATTAGTTTGTCTAATAAACAATGTCAGCTTTCTATTTTGGTGTTTTGGAAAATATACTGCAAGGGGGAAAATTGGTGGTCCCGATCACGTCGTTCAAATCGACGAATGCATAATAGGTGACGCAAGTTTCATCGTGGGCGCGTCGTAGAGGGCAACTGGATCTTGGGAATGATCGACGTGGAAACAAATGAGGTGCGCATGAGGATATGCCCCAACAACAGGAGGGATGCAAATACACTCTACAGTCTAATAGCAGCGCCCGGGATGAAAGTAGTAGTAGTAGTAGTAGTAGTAGTAGTAGTAGTAGTAGTAGTAGTAGTAGTAGTAGTAGTAGTAGTAGTAGTAGTAGTAGTAGTGGTAGTAGTAATAGTAATAGTAATTTATTTCCTTTTACATCAACAAATGGAAATACAAAATCAAGATTACAATTATAAAATGCATACTGAAATATGCCATATATTCCTAAATCCTGAAAATCCTATCATGTTATCATGTTGCCCACCATTGAATAATAATTCGGTTCCCATACACCTAACCCTAGGTTTTTGTGTATTGGAGGCCCTCTGCTCCTTTTTACACTTTTTGCCATTTCACCTATCTCATTCTACATTTTTCTCTTAATTGTTCTTAGCCATCTCTCTTTAACTTTCCCTAAATAATTCCCTATATTTCTCCTGTTCTTTTCTCCTTTTACTGACAACATTTTTATAATTACTACTTCACCCCCCAAATTGTCCCATTTACGTAGCCAAGCCAGTTCTCTCCATATCTTTGTTTGACTACAATTTAATATACAACGGAAGTCTACATTCTCTTCTCCACACAATGGACATTTATCTAGCTCCCTCTCTTGACCTATACCTTTCAAGTTTCTCACTCCTGTTCTCGCCCAAGCAAAACCTTCTCGCCCTAACTTACTACATATATCTATATATGCTTCCCTCCCCCAGGTTGTTTTTATTTCTCTATATAACCTCAGTGAGCTTTTGTCACTTGTATTGGCAAAAATGTCTTGTCTGTCAATATCTTCTAATCTTAGCTTAACTTCTTTCCAGAAGCCTCTATACCAATACTCTGCATTTATCCAAGAATGACCCATACCTATCTGCTTCAACAAGTCATACATTTTATGTGCCCAAGACCCACCCCAGTTACTTCTCTTTTGAATATGAAAACATTCTTTAATTATATTGCCATCTTCCAAGTTAGTGATTCTGTATAAATATTTCATTGCTCTTGACAAGATTTTAATTTTAGTAGAATGCCTGCCTAGTTCTAATTGTGCTGCCCCATTAGGTGATGCTATTGGTGATCCCAATACATATTTACAAAAGGATCTATACACTCTATCAGTCTCTCTCCAAGCCTCATCTACTCCCCAAACCTCTGATCCATGTAACATTCTATTTTCTACTACTGCCGTATAAATCCTCTCCAACCATTTGACATTTATATCTGGCAGTTTACTGTAGCATGATCTTATCACTCTCATGGCCATTTTACCTTTTGCCACAGACATCTCTTTTTGTTCTTTCCAGCTACCATCTGAACTCAACGTTGTACCCAAATAATCAAATCTCCTTACTACCTCTATTTCTCTTCTATTAACCTCCCATTTCTCATCCTTACACAACTTGTATCCTTTTTTGAAGACCATAATCTTTGTTTTGTTTTCATTCACTTTCAAACCCCATTTATTGCAATAAGAATTGGCTGCCTGGATTGCTCTTCTCAGCCCTCCACTTGATATGGACCCATAGTAATAGTAGTAGTAATAGTAGTAGCAGTAATAGTAGTAGTAGTCATAGTAGTAACAGTAGTAGTGATAGTAGTAGTAGTAGTAGTAGTAGTAGTAGTAGTAGTAGTAGTAGTAGTAGTAGTAGTAGTAGTAGTAGTAGTAGTAGTAGTAGTAGTAGTATGTTTGTACACTAACACTTCTTACTTTGTTACACAGTGGCTTCGACCTTAGTAACCAATGAGAAGGCCGCGCCTGCTATTTCAGCGGCTACATACGCTATAGTCTGAACTGAGTGAGTTCATTAACTTCCTTGAAGTTATTAAGGAATTTGTTCATTTGACTTTTCAGGGAATTGCTCTTAGTTCACTGATTAAAAAATTATTATTACTTCTTTTGTTTCAGCCATTTAAACTTTAAGAACAAACAAGGTCCAGTACATCAAGGTGATCGTTCTTCAAGTTAACTTATACCTTTATAAGAAAAACTTGTAACCTGTGTTATTAATGTGGAAAAATAAAACATTTGAAGAAGTGAACTGCTGCAAGTACCTTCATTTGTTATTTCATCTCCCTGTGCAATAACGAGAGGAATGGCAAGACGCGGTTTCGTCTGTGGCCTACATTCCGGGTTCGAATCCTGCGGCCGATCAACGTCACCCATGGTTCTTTCGGGGGTTTCCCGGATCGCCATGTGAATTACATTCCCCGAATTTCCTGTCCTTCCATTTTATCTCCATTATTATTTAATTTCATCTCCGATCTGGTGATCTCTTTCTGGGTAGAAATGTCGACGGACCTCTCGGCGCTACATGGCAGGATGATATGCTCCCAATAAATATCTCCTCCAGTAGCACGGTCTCCCTGCCGACCTAGTGGTCAATGTCTGGATCACATTAGGTGGGATGCCAGGTGCAATGGACTGCCGGGGAGATTCCACCTCGTCAATTGTAGGCACCCTGCCCTCTACACTGAAGTGACTACTTAGGACGACCGCCCTATATCACCTCTCGCCTCATACTTCCTCCAGGGATTCCCTATTTGGGCATAGGTACTATAGACCAATGCTACAACTCCGTTCCGAGTGCCCTACGTAGCACAATCCATCTCAATCCCTGAGCTGACATTAAAGAATTAAATGTTACTATGAGATCAGACGATCTTAAAATAAATGTAATACGCTAGTATCTTAGGTTGCCAATAAAATAACAATTTGCCTAGTATGTATTGCATCCCCAGAGAAAATGTCTTTTCCTTTTCAAAATGTCTCTACTCTTGAACAAACACTTGTTCCTCTATCAACTTCACTATAAACATTATTTAATTGGTATTTTTACTGTCGCAGTATGGGATTACAGTAGACTTTAAGTGATAGTCAAATGTTTTAAAACTGGTTGTCTAGGTGACGGTCTTTGATATTACGTTCTATTTGTATGTCCAAGAGATAAAGAAGAATAACGACAAGGGAATATGGGAATACAGTAGACTTTAAGTAATAGTCAAATGTCTTAAAACTGGTTGTCTAGGTGACGGTCTTTGACATTACGTTCTATTTGTATGTCCAAGATATACAAAATGAATAACGACAAGGGAATATGGGAATACAGTAGACTTTAAGTGATAGTCAAATCTTTTAAAACTGATTGTCTAGATGACGGTCTTTGACATTACGTTCTATTTGTATGTCCAAGAGATAAAAAATGAATAACGACAAGGGAATCTGGGAATACAGTAGACTTTAAGTGATAGTCAAATGTTTTAAAACTGGTTGTCTAGGTGACGGTCTTTGACATTACGTTCTATTTGTATGTCCAAGAGATAAAAAATGAATAACGCCAAGGGAATCTGGGAATACAGTAGGCTTTAAGTGATAGTCAAATGTTTTAAAACTGATTGTCTAGGTGACGGTCTTTGACATTACGTTCTATTTGTGTGTCCAAGAGATAAAAAATGAATAAAGACAAGGGAATATGGGAATACAGTAGACTTTAAGTGATAGTCAAATGTTTTAAAACTGATTGTCTAGGTGACGGTCTTTGACATTACGTTCTATTTGTGTGTCCAAGAGATAAAAAATGAATAAAGACAAGGGAATATGGGAATACAGTAGACTTTAAGTGATAGTCAAATGTTTTAAAACTGGTTGTCCAGATGACGTTCTTTGATATTACGTTCTATTTGGATTTAATGGAATGTAAAAAAAGGGGAATAGGTATTTTGGTTTAGAAAATTCAAGTAATTTACAAGGAATGCCTCGATAATGGTCCTCTACACAAAAAGTTACATAAAGAGTATGTTTGGACGAGATCTACAATTTTGTGCAGCAAGATTTTGTCGTATACAATACGAAGTGTGGTTCAAATGTGGACTATAGAAATAATTTAGAGAAAATTGGAGGTATAAGTTTCATTTGTCATAAATATATTATATATATTTCAATGAAGACCATGAAATATTTTTTGAGGAAATTAATGTGAAGTAATATGCAATTGCAAGGTTACCAACATTTCAATAGAAGATACAGACAACCGCTTGTAAGGCATAAACATGGCGCAAATGACGTAATCATATAAACTTTCCGAAAACTTCTGTAGACACAGTGGAATACTCAATGACAACAAAAGGCAAGAATTCCATAAATTTTAGGTTGTGAAGGTTCCGAAACATGACACCGTCTATTTGGCACAACTGACCTTTCGTGTAAATGCAGGAGTCACGGTGACGCTTGAACCTAAAGGTTCCTTGACTTATTACACAATGTACAATGTTAGGTCCCAAGCACGTTGTACCTTTTAATACCAAAGCTAAGGCAACGTGGTACGTCATCTTTCTTTACATCAGTTAACAAAGACGATCTTCCGTTAAGCAGCTGTGATAGCCAATCTAGCGTCGACTTGTTGCCACGTCAGCAGTTCAATAAGATAGGAAAATTATGTATTTACTAGAAAACGTGTGAAGTCATCTCGATAGGAAACATGAATTCAAAATCTTGAGATAATATTTCAAGAAATTGTACAGTGCGATGCACATAAACCTGAACCATTTTAATAGGTCATTACTTCTGATGCAACAATAGGACACACGTACAACTTCAGGAGAGTATAATGCACAATTGGAAAATTACATTACACTATTTAAATCTCAGAGAAAATGTTGGAAGTGTCCTCCACCAGCATCTATACATGTTTGTACTCGTCTCACCATATTCTCTGAAGTTTTACAGAGAGTATCCTCGCCAATGTTACTTATTTCGATTCGAATGGATTCCTTGAGAATATCAATTGTCCGTGGCCTATTATTGTACACTCTATGTTTAGATACCCAGTAACCAGATTTTCAATTCGTTGCAGAGAGGATAACGTTGGCTGTTTCGAAGACCCAGGTTGGGATGCCAGATGTAACAGGGTTGCTTTGTTGTAGTTTAAATTGTGTCTTGATGATTGTGTTTGATTAAATAGGGGTCATGAGATCTCTCGTTTTCCGGTGTAACTTTGAGTGAAATAAATAAAATTTCGGATAAGTCCGATTTCGTAATATATATTTTAATTGTTTTATATGGAATACATTTTACTCGAACTTTCTTTCCTAGTCAATCGTTGCAGGTTACCTCCAGGTTATCCTTACTTCCTTGATAAATAGTTTCCTTTAATTACTTAAAATTCCTTTTTTTTCTACTTTTCAAAATTTTTATATTCACCACGACATTTTTCCATCACCATGAAACAAGATTACAGAGCATATATAAGGAGCGTCCAGAAAATAAGTTCTATTTCAATTTATCTCCACTGCAGCGCTGCGATCGCAGTTCCGCACATGCGCAGTAGACGCTCTGTATCAAGGAGAAGAAACGTGCGTCACTGTGAGATCGCTGACAGCCACGTACGCTTTGTTGTGCTTGTGTACAATATCGGTGTTGATTAAAAAATCCCTCCATTTGTGAAATCATATCTGTGATTCGTTTTCTGAATGGTAGGAAAGAGAAACCAATTGAAATTTATCGGCAAATTTGCGATGTTTACGGACAAAATGCGATGAGTGATACAATAGTGAGAAGATGGGTCCAATAGTTCAATGAAGGACGTAGTGAAGTGCACGAGGTAGAACGAAGTGGGTGTCTATGTTTGGTTACAGAAGAACTGCTTCACGCGATTGATGACAAGATCCAGGAATACCGCAAGTTTACAATTAGTGCTCTCACTACGGAATTTCACCAAATCTCACGAACACTAGTTCATGAAATTTACCGAAAAACTGAAATTTCGTAAAGTTTATGCCAAATATTTTTACTGAGCAACTCAAAACAAAACAGATGGGTAGTGTACTTCAGTTTTTGACCCGCTATGATGAAGGTGGCGAAGAATTTCTGACACAGATAGTCACAGGAGATGAAACTTGGGTTTCTTACGACACCCCTCAGAGTAAGCGTCATCAATGGAATGGTGGCACACCTCATCCACAGCAAAGGTTAAGCAGGAACAAATCTTGGACACCTTGAAGAATGATGTGCACAATGTTCTGGGACAGTGAGTTATGTGCAGAGGTTCTACTCCCATTAGTCCTGGACCCGTAGGACAAGGACCCGAGCATCCTTCTACCTGGGAGCGATGGATACTCTGGGGCTCTTTCCATAGGGTAATACCTGATTTCTTAAAAAGCCCCCCACCCGCTGAGCAAAACGTCAAGACGGGATGGAAGTGGACGCGCCACTTACGCGCGTCAACCCCGCAGGAAAGACTACCGATAACCTCGAAGGTGCCGCCTGGTGATCTAGCACACCTTCTACTAGCTCTGCAGGGTAGTACCCGGGACTTATTAGGCAACCCTCTACCTGCTCCGGGCGGCCGTAGCCTGGCCGGAGTTACCCAATTCCCCGTGGGTGTCAGGCACAAACTGCCCTCTCGAGTCCAACCCAATCCGAACAACTCATCGACGGGAGGGGCTCGGCAGTTCGGCCCAAGGTTCCTCTAGTAACGTCAGAAGTACTACGAGTGCTAAGGGTCCGCAGCGCTTGCACCACAGCAGCTGATGGGGACGAATCCCCTCCCCTACGGGGAGTGTTCTGGGACTTGAGTCCTTGAGTCCAGATGTTCTACTCCCATTAGTCTTTAGTCTTGAACCCGTAGGAAAAAGACCCGAGCCTTTTTCAACCAGGGAGTTATCCGAGCTGTCCCAAAGGGCGTTCGGCGTCCTCCGTGGGGCTTTCCATAGGGCAAGACCTGGGTAATAAACAAGCCCCCCCCCCCATCTGGTCCTAGGACACAAGACGGGATGGAAGTGAATACGCCACTTACGCGCACCAACACCAAAGTTGAAGGCTACCGATATCACCTCGGTGGGGCCGCCTGGCGATCTAGCACACCTTCTACTAGCTTTGGAGGCTAGTACCCGGGAGAATTAATGGCTTCCCACAACCCCGTCCGAAGACGTACTCGATTCCCACGGGTATCGGGAACCACTGCCCCCTCGAGTCCAACCCAATCCCAACAACTCCTCGACGGGAGAGGCTCGGCAGTTCGGCCCGAGCTTCCTTTAGTAACGTCAGAGGTACCACGAGCGTTAAGGGTCCGCAGCGCCCGCACCACGGCAGCTCAAGGGGACGGATGCCCTCCCCTACGGAAAGTGTTCTGGGACAGGAAAAGCATCTTAGTCATTGATTCCTTACCGCGTGGTCAAACAATAAAAGCAGACACTTAGGAAATTGCACCGCACAATACAGAATAAGCGCCGAGGAATGCTGTCAAAAGGTGTTTTGTTTCTTCACGACAACGCACGACCACACACTACAAATACGACTAAAACCATCCTCCAGAGATTTGGCTGGGGCGTGTTTGACCACCCGCCGTACAGCCCTGACCTCACTCCTAGCGACTTTCATCTGTTTTTGCATCTCAACTCTTTCCTTGGCGGTCAACACTTCAACAATGACGAAGAGCTGAAAGAAAATGTTTCCAACTGGGTGAAGACACAGGCGGCAAACTTCTATGAAGAAGGTATACAAAAACTTGTGCCTCGCTATGACAAATGCCTGCAAAATTTCCGCAGTTATGTAGAAAAGTAGTTTAAAAGTTGTAGAATGTTGTGCAATAAATAATTTTTCTGTATCTGTACACAATTTTATTTTATTACGAAACAGAACTTACTTTCTGGACGTACTTCGTATTTATGAAAATTATTGATTTTCTTTCCATAGCAACCGTTCATCATTTGTTTATATTGTCATTACATGGCCCACTAATAGAACAGAAAAAAAACAACTCATTTTCAGCTCAAACAAAAGCTACCGTTACAACCGCACAAGAAGAAATCCGACGGGTTAGGTCAGGGGTTCTGGGGGCCAACAGACATTTTGAGATCATTGGATTGTCAAATAAACTGTACAAGAGAGAGTGTACAAGAATAAGCCACTGACAATTGATGTTCTCAAGGAATACATTCGAACCGAAATGAGTAACATTGGCGTGGATACTCTCCGTAAAACTTCAGAGAATATGGTGAGACGACTGCCAATATGTAAAGCGGTTTATTATGGATGAAGGTGTTAATGATGGATTTCTCATCCTTGTTGAAGTTTTAGCACGGCTGCTGTCGAGCGATGATCTCTGCACACAGGGTCGAAGTATCGTAACCTATCTGAAGAATTAAGGGGTTTTCTGCCAATTTAAGAATAATTCCGAAATGTGTCTCAAAATACGTTTGATTTGTTCTTGAATACGTATTTTTTGGTTATTTTCAGAATGTTCTATATTATAGGATGTTTAATTTCCTAAATTGTCACAACTAGTGACTCGTATTTAATACACGCATCGTTAATAAATCTTTTGTGCACTTCACTGCTCAAAACTTTGCCAATAATAAGCTATATCTCCATACCACTGTAGCACGGCAAACATACGAAAGCGTTTCAATAAAGAATGATCACAATTTTTTTGACACCGTACCTTTACTCATCCTCATAATTTTGGTGCTACTTCTCAAAATAGTCTCCCCTGAATGCGATGTACTTGTCCCAGCGTTTCTGCCAGTCTTCAAAGATATGCTGGAAACCATTTTTTGAGAGATCCTTCAAATCGCCTCCGCAGCCTTCACCACTGCTTCTGATGATGGATAATGCCTCCCACGAAGGCGTTTCTTCAAGTAAGAGAATAGAAAATGTCACATGGAGCTAAATCCGAACTATAGGGAGGGCGAGGGATACACTTCATATTGATTTTTGCAAGATATTCAGCAACAACACTGGCAATATGCGGCCACGCATTATCGTGGTGCAGCATCCAGCCTGCTTCACGGAAATGTGGTCTTTGCACCTGATATGGACTTGCAATGTTTTCAGGACATCCCTGTAGTATTGTCCAGTTACTGATGTGTGTGCAGGTACAACATGCTGATAAACCATTCCATCAATATCAAAGAATCAGATGACCACAGCTTTCCCAGCAGAAGCAACCACTTTTGCTTTTTTTGGAGGTTGGTGATGAAGGAGATTTCCACACTGAGCTTTGCTGTTTGCTCTCAGGATCAAAATTATGTAGCCAAGTTTCATCAGTAGTGATTACGTTTGAAAGATGCTCCACATCTTCCTCTAAAAATGTCATTTTGTTCGGGAATCAACAGTCTTGGAACCCATCGCGCAGAAACACGTCTCATGTGTAATATTTCTGTCACCAACGTGTGGGTGGCACACAGTGAAATGTTCAGTATTTCAGAAAGTGATCTTAAAGTAACTCGTCTATCCTCTCTCACAATGGCAGCAGCAGTGTTGTTGTTTTCTTCCGTAAGAGCAGTAACTGGAGCACCGGGTCCACCTTCCTTTGAAATTGATTGTCTCCTCTCTTCAAACATTTTAAAACACCATCGAGCTGTGCTGTAGGGAGGAACAGACTCTCCATAGGCCTCCTGTAACATTGTATAAGCCTCAACTGAAGATTTATTGAGACGAAAGCAGAATTTCAAAGCCGCATATTGTTTCTCGCGTGTTACCTCCATTGCAGTGGTAAGCGATACTGAACATATCTGAACTTACCTGGTTCTCACAGGCGGGAACCAGGAGTACTAACAATGAAACTACTGTTTGTTTCACATTAAGCTAACAGAATATAATAAGTTTGAATTTTATTGCGAAAAATTATAACCGTAAAAATTGTAGTTTTCAAATGCTAGTCTTTGGCAATGAAGCCATTAGCTCTCTTGCTCTCCAATATTTCTGTGTAGTGGGTCCGGCAGGTAGGACTTCACAGGTTAAAAGATGTTCTTCAGTCATTTCCTCTTCTTTGTTGTCAAATGCTAGACTTTGGCAATGAAGCCATTAGCTCTCTTGCTCTCCAATATTTCTGTGTAGTGGGTCAGGCAGGTAGGGTTTCACAGGTTAAAAGATGTTCTTCAGTCATTTCCTCTTCTTTGTTGTCAAATGCTAGGCTTTGGCAATGAAGCCATTAGCTCTCCTGCTCTCCAATATTTCTGTGTAGTGGGTCCGGCAGGTAGGGCTTCTCAGGTTAGAAGATGTTCTTCAGTCATTTCCTCTTCTTTGTTGTCAAATGCTAGGCTTTGGCAATGAAGCCATTAGCTCTCTTGCTCTCCAATATTTCTGTGTAGTGGTTCCGGCAGGTAGGGCTGCACAGGTTAGAAGATGTACTTCAGTCATTTCCTCTTCTTTGTTGTCAAATGCTAGGCTTTGGCAATGAAGCCATTAGCTCTCTTGCTCTGCAATATTTCTGTGTAGTAGGTCCGGCAGGTAGGGCTTCACAGGTTAAAAGATGTTCTTCAGTCATTTCCTTTACCTTGTTGTCAAATGCTAGGCTTTGGCAATGAAGCCATTAGCTCTCTTGCTCTCCAATATTTCTGTGTAGTAGGTCCGGCAGGTAGGGCTTCACAGGTTAGAAGATGTTCTTCAGTCATTTCCTCTTCTTTGTTGTCAAATGCTAGGCTTTGGCAATGAAGCCATTAGCTCTCTTGCTCTCCAATATTTCTGTGTAGTGGGTCCGGCAGGTAGGGCTTCACAGATTAGAAGACGTTCTTCAGTTATTTCCTTATCTTTGTTGCCAAATGTTAGGCTTTGGCAATGAAGCCATTAGATCTTTTGCTCTCCAATATTTCTGTGTAGTGGGTCCGGCAGGTAGGGCTTCACAGGTTAAAAGATGTTCTTCAGTCATTTCCTCTTCTTTGTTGTCAAATGTTAGTCTTTGGCAATGAAGCCATTAGCTCTCTTGCTCTCTAATATTTCTGTGTAGTTGGTCCGGCAGGTAGGGCTTCACAGGTTAAAAGATGTTCTTCAGTCATTTCCTCTTCTTTGTTGTCAAATGCTAGGCTTTGGCAATGAAGCCATTAGCTGTCTTGCTCTCCAATATTTCTGTGTAGTGGGTCCGGCAGGTAGGGCTTCACAGGTTAAAAGATGTTCTTCAGTCATTTCCTCTTCTTTGTTGTCAAATGCTAGGCTTTGGCAATGAAGCCATTAGCTCTCTTGCTCTCCAGTATTTCTGTGCAGTGGGTCCGGCAGGTAGGTCTTCACAGGTTAAAGGATGTTCTTCAGTCATTTCCTCTTCTTTGTTGTCAAATGCTAGGCTTTGGCAATGAAGCTATTAGCTCTCTTGCTCTCCAATATTCCTGTGTAGTGGGTCAGGCAGGTAGGGCTTCACAGGTTAAAAGATGTTCTTCAGTCATTTCCTCTTCTTTGTTGTCAAATGCTAGGCTTTGGCAATGAAGCTATTAGCTCTCTTGCTCTCCAATATTCCTGTGTAGTGGGTCAGGCAGGTAGGTCTTCACAGGTTAAAGGATGTTCTTCAGTCATTTCCTCTTCTTTGTTGTCAAATGCTAGGCTTTGGCAAAGAAGCCATTAGCTCTCTTGCTCTCCAATATTTATGTGTAGTGGGTCCGGCAGGTAGGACTTCACAGGTTAAAGGATGTTCTTCAGTCATTTCCTCTTCTTTGTTGTCAAATGCTAGGCTTTGGCAATGAAGCCATTAGCTCTCTTGCTCTCCAATATTTATGTGTAGTGGGTCCGGCAGGTAGGGCTCCACAGGTTAAAAGATGTTCTTCGGTCATTTCCTCTTCCTTGTTGCACAGAGGACAATTTGGACTTGTATAAATTCCTATTCTGTGTAAGTATTTTGCCAAATAATCATGTTCCTTAAGTAATCTAAAATTTGCTACTGCAGCTTTACGTGGGATTTTTGGAATAATTTCTGGACTTTTAATTAAGGTGTTCCATTTTTTTAACTTTGGCTTTGTTAGATATTGATTGGTTTTGTTAGTTTTTATATTTTCTTTTTATTAATCCTTTATGGATGTAATGGGTAAGGTATTACTTTTGTTCTGAATTAAATTTGCACCTTTTTTGGCAAGAAAATCAGCTGATTCATTTCCAGCAATTCCACAATGTGCAGGTATCTACTGTAATATAATTCTTTTCTGTAGTTTATGAAGTTGTTGGTTCATTTTGTGACATTCTTTAATTTGGAATGACCTCATTTTATATGAACTTATTGCACATAATGCTGGCTTAGGATCAGAAAGTATGACAGCATTTTTGAATTTATTTATTCTGTATAGATAAAACAAACATGACAATTCCGTAAAAAATTATGATGGTTGTTTATTGAACAGCCCTCGTATCTTGCAGACGCATATTAATATAATGTTTTCTGCAGACTTGCACAGCGTCGTGTATAAAACACGTCTGATTCTTAAGACGGATGCTCGCACAAGACCTGGTTCATGTAAAGATTCCAACTTCTTCCTTATTATGTTGCCATGGTTAGACAAATTCTAAACGTGCATTGTTTAACGTCATAGGATACGTAATCTCATTCTAGAAATTACCAATACTCATAATTTTTACAAAGGTTAACATTTGTTGCATCATTCTCATGGCCTGCTTTACTTTAAGCTTATATTTTGACATAAATTACAATCTCTTTAACTATCTTTAATACATTCATTTTATAAGAATTTAAAACAACATAAAATATCTGCTACACATGTATAGATGCTGGTGGAGGACACTTGCAATATCTTTTCTGAGATGTAAATAGTGTAATGTAATTTTCCAATTTGTTGTAGTGAGTTTTCCTTAAAAAGAGCAATAATATGGTGAGCAACTGTACCGGCCTCGATGTTCTATGAATCATAATCCTTTGAGGAAAACGGAAAATAAACCATTAGCTCTCTCAGCTCTCTTCCAACACACATGGTAAGGGTACAGCTGTTTTGTAGTGTGTTCATTTTCAGTTTAGCTGTTACAAGTGTTAGAAAACCGTCAACTTTGGTGACTTAAGTATACGTGTATACAGTCCGGCCGCTCTATCTCCGGCTCTGACAGTTCTCGAGAGGGGGAAGCGCGTTGTTGCCAGTTCTTTAGCGGGAATTTCAAGCAGAGGAACATCTCACGCATTTGCAGATCGTAACTTCGTAAATGTAAGTGGACAATGTGTATATACATGATCCCAGAATAGTTGCATATGGAGACAATATACCATTTACTGGAAAAGAAATAACAAAAGGCTACTTCGCACGAGTGAGAAATTCCTTTCTCATATAATATTGATATACATGTCGCCTTATTGCATCCTTTTGAAAAGCATCAGTTGAAGCTTTAAGGCTGCGTCGTTGCCTTTGCTCTCCCGGTGTACGCAGAACTGCAGACGGTGAACTTAAAGCAGCTGGGCACTTTTCCTTGGTCACATTCTTCCCACCTTCAAGGCGTCACAAACTCTGTCCAGCACCTTGGTAACAGGTAGTAGAGGTCCACCATTGCCCCGCTCCTTCTTGAAGTACTCACGTAGCCTGAATATAAATTCACGGCTTTGGCTCTTATAAGAGCCGATGTTTTTCTTAAATTCTGACGAACCAGTAGCCATTATACTATAATAGCGATGATGATAATAATAAGACTTACAGACGCTACAAATCGGAATTCACGCACAATCAAAAAATTAAACAAACCAGCAGCGCGGGATCCAATAGCAACTAAAAGCCACGTGGTCCACACAAAATATCAGTGGCAACACAGTGTTGGATTTGCAAGCCACGCCTAGCAGTGACAACGCTGATTGGCGCTAGCAGACGGTTTTAACTTCCTGACCACGTCACCGGATGTACAGACTCCCAGTACCACCAACAGAAGCAGTTGGTGTGCGTGAAAGGTATGAACGAAATATTCGAATAGAGTGATGTTGTAAAGAATATCTTGCATGATAATGAAATTAAATTTCGATTTCAATGTTTTGGAGCTAATATAGTCCTATACTCTTAATATAAAGATAATTCTGACGATAATTCAATTACTCATTATTATATGTTGGTACTACACTCCTGGAAATTGAAATAAGAACACCGTGAATTCATTGTCCCAGGAAGGGGAAACTTTATTGACACATTCCTGGGGTCATATACATCACATGATCACACTAACAGAACAATAGGCACATAGACACAGGCAACAGAGCATGAACAATGTCTCCCATGGAGACGATCGTAGAGGTGCTGGATGTAGTCCTGTGGAACGGCTTGCCATGTCATTTCCAGCTGGCGCCTCAGTTGGACCAGCATTCGTGCTGGACGTGCAGACCGCGTGAGAAGACGTTTCATCCAGTCTCAAACATGCTCAATGGGGGACAATTCCGGAGATCTTGCTGACCAGGGTAGTTGACTTACACCTTCTAGAGCACGTTGGGTGGCACGGGATACATGCGGACGTGCATTGTCCTGTTGGAACAGCAAGTTCCCTTGCCGGTCTAGGAATGGTAGAACGATGGGTTCGATGACGGTTTGGATGAACCGTGCACTATTCAGTGTCCTCTCGACGATCACCAGATGTGTACGGCCAGTGTAGGAGATAGCTCCCCACACCATGATGCCGGGTAATGGCCCTTTGTGCCTCGGTCGTATGCAGTCCTGTTTGTGGCGCTCACCTGCACGGCGCCAAACACCATCATTAGCACCAAGGCAGAAGCGACTTTCATCGCTGAAGACGACACGTCTCCATTCGTCCCTCCATTACGACAGCACTGGAGGCGGGCTGCACGATGTTGGGGCGTGAGCGGAAGACGGCCTAACGGTGCACGGGACCATAGCCCAGCTGCATGGAGACACTTGCGAATGGTCCTCGCCGATACGCCAGGAGCAACAGTGTCCCTAATCTGCTGGGAAGTGGCAGTGCGGTCCTCTACGGCACTGCGTAGGATCCGACGGTCTTGGCGTGCATCCGTGCGTCGCTGCGGTCCGGTCCCAGGTCGACGGGCACGTGCACCTTCCGCCGACCACTGGCTACAACATCGATGTACTGTGGAGATCTCACGCCCCACGTGTTGAGCAATTCGGCGGTACATCCACTCGGCCTCCCGCATGCCCCTATACGCCCTCGCTCAAAGTCCGTCAACTGCACTTACGCTTCACGTCCACGCTGTCGCGGCATGCTACCAGTGTTAAAGACTGCAATGGAGCTCCGTATGCCACGGCAAACTGGCTGACACTGACGGCGGCGGTGCCCAAATGCTGCGCAGCTAGCGCCATTCGACGGCCAACACCGCGGTTCCTGGTGTGTCCGCTGTGCCGTGCGTGTGATCATTGCTTGTACAGCCCTCTCGCAGTGTCCGGAGTAAGTATGGTGGGTCTGACACACCGGCATCAATGTGTTCTTATTTCCATTTCCAGGAGTGTATTAATCTTCCCCCTACACCCCCTGCAGCCACTAAACGTCAGAGCCGGAGATAGAGCGGCCGGACTGTAGTCGCGCTGTTCTTACGGTTACAATGGGTTTATCTTTGTTAATAGAAACCACTCAGACTTTTTTGTTGTTGTAATTTACGTCCTCCAACGTTAAGTCATATCGGACGATGAATGGAATGGGTGAAATGATGCTCAAATGAGCCCAGGGTCCATAGAGCTTTCAACTACCCGACATTTGTCTATCAGGATAAGGAAAAACCCCGGAAAAACCCTATACAGGTAACTACATGCTACCACCACGCTACCGAAGTGGGCCTTCTGATACCGAAATTAAGGTTTGCCAGAAGCAAAGAATCATGATAGATGTCAAAGGAATGTTGGTTCTTTGATACGACCAGGGCAAGGCCAGTTGAGTTGGGGAAAGTGAACAACAAAGCCATGTAAGAAGCAGTGTCCTTAGAAGATTTCTAAAGGAATTGTCACTTGACGTGTATGAATAGGGAATTCTTTGGATCATTTAGAATGGCGACCAAAACAGCCACTAAAGGGACTTTGTTTTAAAAAGGAATTTTGAGAGTGAAAGTTATATACGAGGGCTATCCAGAAAGTAGATTACGTTTTCGTCTTTCCGCTAGGGGCGGGGCTAGCGCGGCCATCTTGGGGTCAGAGCGTTGCGCAGCTCAGTCGGCATCTAGCCGTGCTAGTGAGAGGTTCGTGCTGTGCTCCGTTCAGATACTGTGACGGTTTGAAATGTCTGCGTTAATTGAAAATCCCGCGAGCTGCGAGGTGCGTGCAGTAATAAGGTTTCTGACTGCAAAAAACTGTAAACCGATAGAAATCTATCGGCAGCTTTGTGAAGTGTATGGGGACAACATTATCACTGAGGTGGAGTGCATCAGTGGGTCATCAGATTTAAAAATGGTCGAACCAATGTTCACGACGAAGATCGAAGTGGGAGACCCAGCATAGCGACTGCCGAACTTGTCGAAAAAGTCGATGCTAAAGTCCGTGAAAATCGAAGGTTCACAATAACGGAACTTTCTTTGAGTTTTCCACAAATTTCGCGAAGTTTGTTGCACGAAATCATCAGCGAAAAGCTTGGTTACCACAAGTTTTGTGCAAGATGGATTCCAAAAATCTTGACAGAGGACCACAAAAATCAGCGAATGGCTGTAGCGTTGAACTTTTTGGACGTTTACCATAAGGATGGTGACTCTTTACTCGATCGCATCGTTACTGGTGACGAAACATGGGTGAAACACGTGAACTGTGAAACGAAATTGCAATCAATGGAGTGGGGGCACACAAGTTCTCCCCAAAAACCCAAGAAATGCATGCAAACAATGTCGGCAAGGAAGATGATGGCGACTGTTTTTTGGGACAGAAAAGGTGTGATTTTGGTGGACTTCCTGGAAAGAGGCACTACAATAAACTCTCAAAGGTATTGCCAAACTCTCCAAAAACTCAGAAGAGCCATTCAAAACAAGCGCAGAGGAATGTTGAGCTCTAAGATCTTGTTGATTCACGACAACGCCCGGCCCCACACGGCAAATGTCACTCGTGAAGTTCTTGAATCTTTTAAGTGGGAGTTGTTTCCTCATCCGCCGTACAGTCCCGACCTGGCACCGAGCGACTTCCACCTATTCCCAGCAATGAAGAAGTGGCTGGCTATGCAGCGTTTTGATGACGACGCACAGCTGCAAGAAGAGGTAACGAAGTGGTTGAAGGCGCAGGCGGCCGAATTTTTCGACGAAGGAATTTGCAAGCTCGTACATCGCTACGATAAATGCCTTAATTTGAATGGTGACTATGTCGAAAAGTAGTATTTGAGTGTGGCTTTCATCTGTATATAATAAAATTTGTTTCCTATACTTTGTTTACTTTTTATTCCAAAACGTAATCTACTTTCTGGATAGCCCTCGTATATATATATATATATATATATATATATATATATATATATATATATATATATATATACACACACACACACACACACACACACACACATACACACACACACGCAGCTGTGATGAAGAGAGGAGTCTGAGGCGTGAAGCCTATTAAAGCGGTCAACTTGTTCTGTCTTGAATATTTGTCGGGTCATCAAAATTTATCGAGTAATAAACAATTAGCATTCAGTAACTCTTAACCGAGATTGGTAACCCTCGGTCGGCAACTTCCATTTCGATGTTTGAAAAGAAGAAGCAGTGAATAAATAATTTGGAGACGGGCATTCCAGTGTTGTGAAAATCTCCTTCTCACATCCATCCACGCATACCCTGAGAGAAACCTCATTGCTCGCCGACTTATTTGCTCGCCATTAAATTATTGGCATCAAATTGGCGTTCCAACGTGGAACTTGTGTACACCCATAAACATTTGCTTCACTTCTCACTCATAATTCTTGTAAGAGTGAGAGGGGATCTGCCGGGTCTCTCGACTCTGTCCTAAGCACCAATGAACGGATCACGTCAACCAATGGGATTCGCAGGTATTACAAATGACACTCCAGGTAGAGTAATCAGTGCGTTATCTGAGAGGTATCTATTAGCAAAGATAAATCCATGGTAACGATTTCAGCAGTACCACTATAAAAAGTTCTGTAAAATGAGATCTAAACATAAGACATTATCACTGGAGGGAAAAAACAAACGTCCAGCTAAATATTTAACAGTGTTCTTTGAAGTGGGGAAAACACAAATCATTGGCTTTTGAAAAATAAAAATTAAAACGAGTGGTTAAAGGTAGCAGGGCATGTGAAACGCATCATAGAGTCTACAGATAATGACGACCTAAATTGTGCCGTGTTCCAGAGGTTTGTTAGTGCTCGCGCACTAAATGAATGACGACCTAAATTGTGCCGTGTTCCAGAGGTTTGGTAGTGCTCGCGCACTAAATGAATGACGACCTAAATTGTGCCGTGTTCCAGAGGTTTGCTAGTGCTCGCGCACTAAATGAATGACGACCTAAATTGTGCCGTGTTCCAGAGGTTTGCTAGTGCTCGCGCACTAAATGAATGACGACCTAAATTGTGCCGTGTTCCAGAGGTTTGTTAGTGCTCGCGCACTAAATGAATGACGACCTAAATTGTGCCCTGTTCCAGAGGTTTGTTAGTGCTCGCGCACTAAATGAATGACGACCTAAATTGTGCCGTGTTCCAGAGGTTTGCTAGTGCTCGCGCACTAAATGAATGACGACCTAAATTGTGCCGTGTTCCAGAGGTTTGCTAGTGCTCGCGCACTAAATGAATGACGACCTAAATTGTGCCGTGTTCCAGAGGTTTGCTAGTGCTCGCGCACTAAATGAATGACGACCTAAATTGTGCCGTGTTCCAGAGGTTTGTTAGTGCTCGCGCACTAAATGAATGACGACCTAAATTGTGCCGTGTTCCAGAGGTTTGCTAGTGCTGGCGCACTAAATGAATGACGACCTAAATTGTGCCGTGTTCCAGAGGTTTGCTAGTGCTCGCGCACTAAATGAATGACGACCTAAATTGTGCCGTGTTCCAGAGGTTTGCTAGTGCTCGCGCACTAAATGAATGACGACCTAAATTGTGCCGTGTTCCAGAGGTTTGTTAGTGCTCGCGCACTAAATGAATGACGACCTAAATTGTGCCGTGTTCCAGAGGTTTGCTAGTGCTCGCGCACTAAATGAATGACGACCTAAATTGTGCCGTGTTCCAGAGGTTTGCTAGTGCTCGCGCACTAAATGAATGACGACCTAAATTGTGCCGTGTTCCAGAGGTTTGTTAGTGCTCGCGCACTAAATGAATGACGACCTAAATTGTGCCGTGTTCCAGAGGTTTGCTAGTGCTCGCGCACTAAATGAATGACGACCTAAATTGTGCCGTGTTCCAGAGGTTTGCTAGTGCTCGCGCACTAAATGAATGACGACCTAAATTGTGCCGTGTTCCAGAGGTTTGCTAGTGCTCGCGCACTAAATGAATGACGACCTAAATTGTGCCGTGTTCCAGAGGTTTGTTTGTGCTCGCGCACTAAATGAATGACGACCTAAATTGTGCCGTGTTCCAGAGGTTTGTTAGTGCTCGCGCACTAAATGAATGACGACCTAAATTGTGCCGTGTTCCAGAGGTTTGCTAGTGCTCGCACACTAAATGAATGACGACCTAAATTGTGCCGTGTTCCAGAGGTTTGCTAGTGCTCGCGCACTAAATGAATGACGACCTAAATTGTGCCGTGTTCCAGAGGTTTGCTAGTGCTCGCGCACTAAATGAATGACGACCTAAATTGTGCCGTGTTCCAGAGGTTTGCTAGTGCTCGCGCACTAAATGAATGACGACCTAAATTGTGCCGTGTTCCAGAGGTTTGCTAGTGCTCGCGCACTAAATGAATGACGACCTAAATTGTGCCGTGTTCCAGAGGTTTGCTAGTGCTCGCGCACTAAATGAATGACGACCTAAATTGTGCCGTGTTCCAGAGGTTTGTTAGTGCTCGCGCACTAAATGAATGACGACCTAAATTGTGCCGTGTTCCAGAGGTTTGCTAGTGCTCGCGCACTAAATGAATGACGACCTAAATTGTGCCGTGTTCCAGAGGTTTGCTAGTGCTCGCGCACTAAATGAATGACGACCTAAATTGTGCCGTGTTCCAGAGGTTTGCTAGTGCTCGCGCACTAAATGAATGACGACCTAAATTGTGCCGTGTTCCAGAGGTTTGCTAGTGCTCGCGCACTAAATGAATGACGACCTAAATTGTGCCGTGTTCCAGAGGTTTGTTAGTGCTCGCGCACTAAATGAATGACGACCTAAATTGTGCCGTGTTCCAGAGGTTTGTTAGTGCTCGCGCACTAAATGAATGACGACCTAAATTGTGCCGTGTTCCAGAGGTTTGCTAGTGCTCGCGCACTAAATGAATGACGACCTAAATTGTGCCGTGTTCCAGAGGTTTGCTAGTGCTCGCGCACTAAATGAATGACGACCTAAATTGTGCCGTGTTCCAGAGGTTTGTTAGTGCTCGCGCACTAAATGAATGACGACCTAAATTGTGCCGTGTTCCAGAGGTTTGCTAGTGCTCGCGCACTAAATGAATGACGACCTAAATTGTGCCGTGTTCCAGAGGTTTGCTAGTGCTCGCGCACTAAATGAATGACGACCTAAATTGTGCCGTGTTCCAGAGGTTTGCTAGTGCTCGCGCACTAAATGAATGACGACCTAAATTGTGCCGTGTTCCAGAGGTTTGTTAGTGCTCGCGCACTAAATGAATGACGACCTAAATTGTGCCGTGTTCCAGAGGTTTGTTAGTGCTCGCGCACTAAATGAATGACGACCTAAATTGTGCCGTGTTCCAGAGGTTTGCTAGTGCTCGCGCACTAAATGAATGACGACCTAAATTGTGCCGTGTTCCAGAGGTTTGCTAGTGCTCGCGCACTAAATGAATGACGACCTAAATTGTGCCGTGTTCCAGAGGTTTGTTAGTGCTCGCGCACTAAATGAATGACGACCTAAATTGTGCCGTGTTCCAGAGGTTTGCTAGTGCTCGCGCACTAAATGAATGACGACCTAAATTGTGCCGTGTTCCAGAGGTTTGCTAGTGCTCGCGCACTAAATGAATGACGACCTAAATTGTGCCGTGTTCCAGAGGTTTGCTAGTGCTCGCGCACTAAATGAATGACGACCTAAATTGTGCCGTGTTCCAGAGGTTTGTTTGTGCTCGCGCACTAAATGAATGACGACCTAAATTGTGCCGTGTTCCAGAGGTTTGTTAGTGCTCGCGCACTAAATGAATGACGACCTAAATTGTGCCGTGTTCCAGAGGTTTGCTAGTGCTCGCACACTAAATGAATGACGACCTAAATTGTGCCGTGTTCCAGAGGTTTGCTAGTGCTCGCGCACTAAATGAATGACGACCTAAATTGTGCCCTGTTCCAGGGGTTTGCTAGTGCTCGCGCACTAAATGAATGACGACCTAAATTGTGCCGTGTTCCAGAGGTTTGCTAGTGCTCGCGCACTAAATGAATGACGACCTAAATTGTGCCGTGTTCCAGAGGCTTGTTAGTGCTCGCGCACTAAATGAATGACGACCTAAATTGTGCCGTGTTCCAGAGGTTTGCTAGTGCTCGCGCACTAAATGAATGACGACCTAAATTGTGCCGTGTTCCAGAGATTTGTTAGTGCTCGCGCACTAAATGAATGACGACCTAAATTGTGCCGTGTTCCAGAGGTTTGCTAGTGCTCGCGCACTAAATGAATGACGTCCTAAATTGTGCCGTGTTCCAGAGGTTTGTTAGTGCTCGCGCACTAAATGAATGACGACCTAAATTGTGCCGTGTTCCAGAGGTTTGTTAGTGCTCGCGCACTAAATGAATGACGACCTAAATTGTGCCGTGTGCCAGAGGTTTGCTAGTGCTCGCGCACTAAATGAATGACGACCTAAATTGTGCCGTGTTCCAGAGGTTTGCTAGTGCTCGCGCACTAAATGAATGACGACCTAAATTGTGCCGTGTTCCAGAGGTTTGCTAGTGCTCGCGCACTAAATGAATGACGACCTAAATTGTGCCGTGTTCCAGAGGTTTGCTAGTGCTCGCGTACTAAATGAATGACGACCTAAATTGTGCCGTGTTCCAGAGGTTTGTTAGTGCTCGCGCACTAAATGAATGACGACCTAAATTGTGCCGTGTTCCAGAGGTTTGCTAGTGCTCGCGCACTAAATGAATGACGACCTAAATTGTGCCGTGTTCCAGAGGTTTGCTAGTGCTCGCGCACTAAATGAATGACGACCTAAATTGTGCCGTGTTCCGGAGGTTTGCTAGTGCTCGCGCACTAAATGAATGACGACCTAAATTGTGCCGTGTTCCGGAGGTTTGCTAGTGCTCGCGCACTAAATGAATGACGACCTAAATTGTGCCGTGTTCCAGAGGTTTGTTAGTGCTCGCGCACTAAATGAATGACGACCTAAATTGTGCCGTGTTCCAGAGGTTTGCTAGTGCTCGCGCACTAAATGAATGACGACCTAAATTGTGCCGTGTTCCAGAGGTTTGTTAGTGCTCGCGCACTAAATGAATGACGACCTAAATTGTGCCGTGTTCCAGAGGCTTGTTAGTGCTCGCGCACTAAATGAATGACGACCTAAATTGTGCCGTGTTCCAGAGGTTTGCTAGTGCTCGCGCACTAAATGAATGACGACCTAAATTGTGCCGTGTTCCAGAGGTTTGCTAGTGCTCGCGCACTAAATGAATGACGACCTAAATTGTGCCGTGTTCCAGAGGTTTGCTAGTGCTCGCGCACTAAATGAATGACGACCTAAATTGTGCCGTGTTCCAGAGGTTTGCTAGTGCTCGCGCACTAAATGAATGACGACCTAAATTGTGCCGTGTTCCAGAGGTTTGTTAGTGCTCGCGCACTAAATGAATGACGACCTAAATTGTGCCGTGTGCCAGAGGTTTGCTAGTGCTCGCGCACTAAATGAATGACGACCTAAATTGTGCCGTGTTCCAGAGGTTTGCTAGTGCTCGCGCACTAAATGAATGACGACCTAAATTGTGCCGTGTTCCAGAGGTTTGCTAGTGCTCGCGCACTAAATGAATGACGACCTAAATTGTGCCGTGTTCCAGAGGTTTGCTAGTGCTCGCGTACTAAATGAATGACGACCTAAATTGTGCCGTGTTCCAGAGGTTTGTTAGTGCTCGCGCACTAAATGAATGACGACCTAAATTGTGCCGTGTTCCAGAGGTTTGCTAGTGCTCGCGCACTAAATGAATGACGACCTAAATTGTGCCGTGTTCCAGAGGTTTGCTAGTGCTCGCGCACTAAATGAATGACGACCTAAATTGTGCCGTGTTCCGGAGGTTTGCTAGTGCTCGCGCACTAAATGAATGACGACCTAAATTGTGCCGTGTTCCGGAGGTTTGCTAGTGCTCGCGCACTAAATGAATGACGACCTAAATTGTGCCGTGTTCCAGAGGTTTGTTAGTGCTCGCGCACTAAATGAATGACGACCTAAATTGTGCCGTGTTCCAGAGGTTTGCTAGTGCTCGCGCACTAAATGAATGACGACCTAAATTGTGCCGTGTTCCAGAGGTTTGTTAGTGCTCGCGCACTAAATGAATGACGACCTAAATTGTGCCGTGTTCCAGAGGTTTGCTAGTGCTCGCGCACTAAATGAATGACGACCTAAATTGTGCCGTGTTCCAGAGGTTTGCTAGTGCTCGCGCACTAAATGAATGACGACCTAAATTGTGCCGTGTTCCAGAGGTTTGCTAGTGCTCGCGCACTAAATGAATGACGACCTAAATTGTGCCGTGTTCCAGAGGTTTGCTAGTGCTCGCGCACTAAATGAATGACGACCTAAATTGTGCCGTGTTCCAGAGGTTTGCTAGTGCTCGCGCACTAAATGAATGACGACCTAAATTGTGCCGTGTTCCAGAGGTTTGCTAGTGCTCGCGCACTAAATGAATGACGACCTAAATTGTGCCGTGTTCCAGAGGTTTGTTAGTGCTCGCGCACTAAATGAATGACGACCTAAATTGTGCCGTGTTCCAGAGGTTTGCTAGTGCTCGCGCACTAAATGAATGACGACCTAAATTGTGCCGTGTTCCAGAAGTTTGCTAGTGCTCGCGCACTAAATGAATGACGACCTAAATTGTGCCGTGTTCCAGAGGTTTGCTAGTGCTCGCGCACTAAATGAATGACGACCTAAATTGTGCCGTGTTCCAGAGGTTTGCTAGTGCTCGCGCACTAAATGAATGACGACCTAAATTGTGCCGTGTTCCAGAGGTTTGTTAGTGCTCGCGCACTAAATGAATGACGACCTAAATTGTGCCGTGTTCCAGAGGTTTGCTAGTGCTGGCGCACTAAATGAATGACGACCTAAATTGTGCCGTGTTCCAGAGGTTTGCTAGTGCTCGCGCACTAAATGAATGACGACCTAAATGGTGCCGTGTTCCAGAGGTTTGCTAGTGCTCGCGCACTAAATGAATGACGACCTAAATTGTGCCGTGTTCCAGAGGTTTGTTAGTGCTCGCGCACTAAATGAATGACGACCTAAATTGTGCCGTGTTCCAGAGGTTTGCTAGTGCTCGCGCACTAAATGAATGACGACCTAAATTGTGCCGTGTTCCAGAGGTTTGCTAGTGCTCGCGCACTAAATGAATGACGACCTAAATTGTGCCGTGTTCCAGAGGTTTGTTAGTGCTCGCGCACTAAATGAATGACGACCTAAATTGTGCCGTGTTCCAGAGGTTTGCTAGTGCTCGCGCACTAAATGAATGACGACCTAAATTGTGCCGTGTTCCAGAGGTTTGCTAGTGCTCGCGCACTAAATGAATGACGACCTAAATTGTGCCGTGTTCCAGAGGTTTGCTAGTGCTCGCGCACTAAATGAATGACGACCTAAATTGTGCCGTGTTCCAGAGGTTTGTTTGTGCTCGCGCACTAAATGAATGACGACCTAAATTGTGCCGTGTTCCAGAGGTTTGTTAGTGCTCGCGCACTAAATGAATGACGACCTAAATTGTGCCGTGTTCCAGAGGTTTGCTAGTGCTCGCGCACTAAATGAATGACGACCTAAATTGTGCCGTGTTCCAGAGGTTTGCTAGTGCTCGCGCACTAAATGAATGACGACCTAAATTGTGCCGTGTTCCAGAGGTTTGCTAGTGCTCGCGCACTAAATGAATGACGACCTAAATTGTGCCGTGTTCCAGAGGTTTGCTAGTGCTCGCGCACTAAATGAATGACGACCTAAATTGTGCCGTGTTCCAGAGGTTTGCTAGTGCTCGCGCACTAAATGAATGACGACCTAAATTGTGCCGTGTTCCAGAGGTTTGCTAGTGCTCGCGCACTAAATGAATGACGACCTAAATTGTGCCGTGTTCCAGAGGTTTGTTAGTGCTCGCGCACTAAATGAATGACGACCTAAATTGTGCCGTGTTCCAGAGGTTTGCTAGTGCTCGCGCACTAAATGAATGACGACCTAAATTGTGCCGTGTTCCAGAGGTTTGCTAGTGCTCGCGCACTAAATGAATGACGACCTAAATTGTGCCGTGTTCCAGAGGTTTGCTAGTGCTCGCGCACTAAATGAATGACGACCTAAATTGTGCCGTGTTCCAGAGGTTTGCTAGTGCTCGCGCACTAAATGAATGACGACCTAAATTGTGCCGTGTTCCAGAGGTTTGTTAGTGCTCGCGCACTAAATGAATGACGACCTAAATTGTGCCGTGTTCCAGAGGTTTGTTAGTGCTCGCGCACTAAATGAATGACGACCTAAATTGTGCCGTGTTCCAGAGGTTTGCTAGTGCTCGCGCACTAAATGAATGACGACCTAAATTGTGCCGTGTTCCAGAGGTTTGCTAGTGCTCGCGCACTAAATGAATGACGACCTAAATTGTGCCGTGTTCCAGAGGTTTGTTAGTGCTCGCGCACTAAATGAATGACGACCTAAATTGTGCCGTGTTCCAGAGGTTTGCTAGTGCTCGCGCACTAAATGAATGACGACCTAAATTGTGCCGTGTTCCAGAGGTTTGCTAGTGCTCGCGCACTAAATGAATGACGACCTAAATTGTGCCGTGTTCCAGAGGTTTGCTAGTGCTCGCGCACTAAATGAATGACGACCTAAATTGTGCCGTGTTCCAGAGGTTTGTTAGTGCTCGCGCACTAAATGAATGACGACCTAAATTGTGCCGTGTTCCAGAGGTTTGTTAGTGCTCGCGCACTAAATGAATGACGACCTAAATTGTGCCGTGTTCCAGAGGTTTGCTAGTGCTCGCGCACTAAATGAATGACGACCTAAATTGTGCCGTGTTCCAGAGGTTTGCTAGTGCTCGCGCACTAAATGAATGACGACCTAAATTGTGCCGTGTTCCAGAGGTTTGTTAGTGCTCGCGCACTAAATGAATGACGACCTAAATTGTGCCGTGTTCCAGAGGTTTGCTAGTGCTCGCGCACTAAATGAATGACGACCTAAATTGTGCCGTGTTCCAGAGGTTTGCTAGTGCTCGCGCACTAAATGAATGACGACCTAAATTGTGCCGTGTTCCAGAGGTTTGCTAGTGCTCGCGCACTAAATGAATGACGACCTAAATTGTGCCGTGTTCCAGAGGTTTGTTTGTGCTCGCGCACTAAATGAATGACGACCTAAATTGTGCCGTGTTCCAGAGGTTTGTTAGTGCTCGCGCACTAAATGAATGACGACCTAAATTGTGCCGTGTTCCAGAGGTTTGCTAGTGCTCGCACACTAAATGAATGACGACCTAAATTGTGCCGTGTTCCAGAGGTTTGCTAGTGCTCGCGCACTAAATGAATGACGACCTAAATTGTGCCGTGTTCCAGGGGTTTGCTAGTGCTCGCGCACTAAATGAATGACGACCTAAATTGTGCCGTGTTCCAGAGGTTTGCTAGTGCTCGCGCACTAAATGAATGACGACCTAAATTGTGCCGTGTTCCAGAGGCTTGTTAGTGCTCGCGCACTAAATGAATGACGACCTAAATTGTGCCGTGTTCCAGAGGTTTGCTAGTGCTCGCGCACTAAATGAATGACGACCTAAATTGTGCCGTGTTCCAGAGATTTGTTAGTGCTCGCGCACTAAATGAATGACGACCTAAATTGTGCCGTGTTCCAGAGGTTTGCTAGTGCTCGCGCACTAAATGAATGACGTCCTAAATTGTGCCGTGTTCCAGAGGTTTGTTAGTGCTCGCGCACTAAATGAATGACGGCCTAAATTGTGCCGTGTTCCAGAGGTTTGTTAGTGCTCGCGCACTAAATGAATGACGACCTAAATTGTGCCGTGTGCCAGAGGTTTGCTAGTGCTCGCGCACTAAATGAATGACGACCTAAATTGTGCCGTGTTCCAGAGGTTTGCTAGTGCTCGCGCACTAAATGAATGACGACCTAAATTGTGCCGTGTTCCAGAGGTTTGCTAGTGCTCGCGCACTAAATGAATGACGACCTAAATTGTGCCGTGTTCCAGAGGTTTGCTAGTGCTCGCGTACTAAATGAATGACGACCTAAATTGTGCCGTGTTCCAGAGGTTTGTTAGTGCTCGCGCACTAAATGAATGACGACCTAAATTGTGCCGTGTTCCAGAGGTTTGCTAGTGCTCGCGCACTAAATGAATGACGACCTAAATTGTGCCGTGTTCCAGAGGTTTGCTAGTGCTCGCGCACTAAATGAATGACGACCTAAATTGTGCCGTGTTCCGGAGGTTTGCTAGTGCTCGCGCACTAAATGAATGACGACCTAAATTGTGCCGTGTTCCGGAGGTTTGCTAGTGCTCGCGCACTAAATGAATGACGACCTAAATTGTGCCGTGTTCCAGAGGTTTGTTAGTGCTCGCGCACTAAATGAATGACGACCTAAATTGTGCCGTGTTCCAGAGGTTTGCTAGTGCTCGCGCACTAAATGAATGACGACCTAAATTGTGCCGTGTTCCAGAGGTTTGTTAGTGCTCGCGCACTAAATGAATGACGACCTAAATTGTGCCGTGTTCCAGAGGCTTGTTAGTGCTCGCGCACTAAATGAATGACGACCTAAATTGTGCCGTGTTCCAGAGGTTTGCTAGTGCTCGCGCACTAAATGAATGACGACCTAAATTGTGCCGTGTTCCAGAGGTTTGCTAGTGCTCGCGCACTAAATGAATGACGACCTAAATTGTGCCGTGTTCCAGAGGTTTGCTAGTGCTCGCGCACTAAATGAATGACGACCTAAATTGTGCCGTGTTCCAGAGGTTTGCTAGTGCTCGCGCACTAAATGAATGACGACCTAAATTGTGCCGTGTTCCAGAGGTTTGTTAGTGCTCGCGCACTAAATGAATGACGACCTAAATTGTGCCGTGTGCCAGAGGTTTGCTAGTGCTCGCGCACTAAATGAATGACGACCTAAATTGTGCCGTGTTCCAGAGGTTTGCTAGTGCTCGCGCACTAAATGAATGACGACCTAAATTGTGCCGTGTTCCAGAGGTTTGCTAGTGCTCGCGCACTAAATGAATGACGACCTAAATTGTGCCGTGTTCCAGAGGTTTGCTAGTGCTCGCGTACTAAATGAATGACGACCTAAATTGTGCCGTGTTCCAGAGGTTTGTTAGTGCTCGCGCACTAAATGAATGACGACCTAAATTGTGCCGTGTTCCAGAGGTTTGCTAGTGCTCGCGCACTAAATGAATGACGACCTAAATTGTGCCGTGTTCCAGAGGTTTGCTAGTGCTCGCGCACTAAATGAATGACGACCTAAATTGTGCCGTGTTCCGGAGGTTTGCTAGTGCTCGCGCACTAAATGAATGACGACCTAAATTGTGCCGTGTTCCGGAGGTTTGCTAGTGCTCGCGCACTAAATGAATGACGACCTAAATTGTGCCGTGTTCCAGAGGTTTGTTAGTGCTCGCGCACTAAATGAATGACGACCTAAATTGTGCCGTGTTCCAGAGGTTTGCTAGTGCTCGCGCACTAAATGAATGACGACCTAAATTGTGCCGTGTTCCAGAGGTTTGTTAGTGCTCGCGCACTAAATGAATGACGACCTAAATTGTGCCGTGTTCCAGAGGTTTGCTAGTGCTCGCGCACTAAATGAATGACGACCTAAATTGTGCCGTGTTCCAGAGGTTTGCTAGTGCTCGCGCACTAAATGAATGACGACCTAAATTGTGCCGTGTTCCAGAGGTTTGCTAGTGCTCGCGCACTAAATGAATGACGACCTAAATTGTGCCGTGTTCCAGAGGTTTGCTAGTGCTCGCGCACTAAATGAATGACGACCTAAATTGTGCCGTGTTCCAGAGGTTTGCTAGTGCTCGCGCACTAAATGAATGACGACCTAAATTGTGCCGTGTTCCAGAGGTTTGCTAGTGCTCGCGCACTAAATGAATGACGACCTAAATTGTGCCGTGTTCCAGAGGTTTGTTAGTGCTCGCGCACTAAATGAATGACGACCTAAATTGTGCCGTGTTCCAGAGGTTTGCTAGTGCTCGCGCACTAAATGAATGACGACCTAAATTGTGCCGTGTTCCAGAGGTTTGCTAGTGCTCGCGCACTAAATGAATGACGACCTAAATTGTGCCGTGTTCCAGAGGTTTGCTAGTGCTCGCGCACTAAATGAATGACGACCTAAATTGTGCCGTGTTCCAGAGGTTTGCTAGTGCTCGCGCACTAAATGAATGACGACCTAAATTGTGCCGTGTTCCAGAGGTTTGCTAGTGCTCGCGCACTAAATGAATGACGACCTAAATTGTGCCGTGTTCCAGAGGTTTGTTAGTGCTCGCGCACTAAATGAATGACGACCTAAATTGTGCCGTGTTCCAGAGGTTTGTTAGTGCTCGCGCACTAAGTGAATGACGACCTAAATTGTGCCGTGTTCCAGAGGTTTGCTAGTGCTCGCGCACTAAATGAATGACGACCTAAATTGTGCCGTGTTCCAGAGGTTTGCTAGTGCTCGCGCACTAAATGAATGACGACCTAAATTGTGCCGTGTTCCAGAGGTTTGCTAGTGCTCGCGCACTAAATGAATGACGACCTAAATTGTGCCGTGTTCCGGAGGTTTGCTAGTGCTCGCGCACTAAATGAATGACGACCTAAATTGTGCCGTGTTCCAGAGGTTTGCTAGTGCTCGCGCACTAAATGAATATCCATTTCTGGGGCATTGCTTCAGACTCAAACTTAAGATTCAGCAAGAAAATTAGGCAAAGACAATTTCAGAGCTTCCAATGCCCGCCTCGGTAGCGCATATGGTAGCGTGTCTGCTTCACATTCAAAAGGTCCCGAGTTCGAATCTCGGCCAGGGTGATTTATCTAGATAAGGCTTTTTCCGTAGTTTCCCCTTATGCTTATAAACAAATGTTAGGTAATTCTAAGCTCCATGGAAGCATTTCAGCATCGTTTCACCCATTTCATTCATCGTCCGATATGACTTCACGTTGAAGCACGTAAATCGAAAAAAAGAAAAAGAGAAAAAAAAAGAGTTTCAAACATCGTCATTACATTGTTTTGAATGAAGTGTGAGGTGAAGCAAATGATGTTAATATGTAGACAGTTGAAGATTGGAAAGGGAAAATTGAAAACAAACAGAGAAACTAGGCGATATAGGACAATTGTTGTATATAAGTTAAAAATATAGTATATAATACATATCAGTCTTTATTCTATATTATTCCTGTACTGTAAACCTGTACGACTATTTCGTAATTTCTCTGTATTCAAACACTACCCTCTGTAACACAGACACTGTGTAAATGGAAATAAATGCCGGAACGATCACATTCACCCGCCTCAGTGGCATAGATGGTAGCGTGTCTGCCTCACGTCCAAGAGGTCCCGAGTTCGAATCTTGCTCAGGGAGAGTTAACCGATTAAGGTTTTTCCGGGGTTCTCCCTTATCCTACAAGACGAACGTCGGATAACTATAAGCTCCATGGACCCTGGACTCATCTGAGCATCGTTTCACTCAAGTCATTCATCGTCCGATATGACTAAAAGTTGGAGGACATAAATTACAAAAAATAAAAGAAACGATCAGTTCCGTTTTAGAGAGGTATTCCTGTATTATTATTATTATTATTATTATTATTATTATTATTATTATTATTATTATTATTATTATTATTATTATTATTATTATTATTATTATTATTATTATTATTATTATTATTATTATTATTATTATTATTATTATTATTATTATTATTATTATTATTATTATTATTATTATTATTATTATTATTATTATTATTATTATTATTATTATTATTATTATTATTATTATTATTATTATTATTATTATTATTATTATTATTATTATTATTATTATTATTATTATTATTATTATTATTATTATTATTATTATTATTATTATTATTATTATTATTATTATTATTATTATTATTATTATTATTATTATTATTATTATTATTATTATTATTATTATTATTATTATTATTATTATTATTATTATTATTATTATTATTATTATTATTATTATTATTATTATTATTATTATTATTATTATTATTATTATTATTATTATTATTATTATTATTATTATTATTATTATTATTATTATTATTATTATTATTATTATTATTATTATTATTATTATTATTATTATTATTATTATTATTATTATTATTATTATTATTATTATTATTATTATTATTATTATTATTATTATTATTATTATTATTATTATTATTATTATTATTATTATTATTATTATTATTATTATTATTATTATTATTATTATTATTATTATTATTATTATTATTATTATTATTATTATTATTATTATTATTATTATTATTATTATTATTATTATTATTATTATTATTATTATTATTATTATTATTATTATTATTATTATTATTATTATTATTATTATTATTATTATTATTATTATTATTATTATTATTATTATTATTATTATTATTATTATTATTATTATTATTATTATTATTATTATTATTATTATTATTATTATTATTATTATTATTATTATTATTATTATTATTATTATTATTATTATTATTATTAGCATCATATTCCAAGTGTTTACACTGACACATGTTTTACGTTTTAGAATGTGTAAACTGAAGAACACAAGGCGATTGACGACCGGAAATATTCATATGTACCACAAGCGACCCCTTCATTCAGAAAAATCATGGCTCACTCTTCTCTTGTTTTGATATTTTCTTTACAGCCACGAAACAGCCAAGCAGGGTGAATTGAAATGAAGCGAAAGAAAATTTCGAGCGCTTTAATAAACTTTCCCGTAAGCCGGTTAAAACCCTTCTCCTCAGGAACAAAACAAACTTACGGGTCACGAAATTTGACCGCGAGCATCGAACCCACAATGCCCGGAATGGATACCAGCTGGTTTGGTTTAAGACATGTATATTAATTCCTTACCCAGGCCGAACCTCTGTATCTGCAACTCTATTAAGGGAAAGAAGAAGGTGAGGGAAGTGATTTTTGGAAATGTGAACAACTTACAAGTAAAATAATGAACTTGTATCTTACTTGATGTAGTTGTACCTCTCAGTCATATGACCTATACGGTTAGGAGATAAAAACGACATCAAACATAAAACGTCAAGTTACAAGACTTGTATTTCTTGGCAAAACACTGTCTCTGATAAGAGATTCGTTTTGAAAGTGTTATCTCAAGGTACAACCAAAATAATGAGGCTATCTTATAACTTAATGAAACAAACTTTGTTAAATTTTTAATGAGGTAATTAGAGATAAATGCATCTCCAGAAATCAGTATATAAGAAGCGTACTAAAGTCAAGAAATCACATCTGATCTTCAGCTGTTTCAGGAGATACAACTTCAAAACAAAATGCAGAGCGCTATAAGCTGGTTTTTGCTGCCTCTGTTGGTGAGTAGAAACACATTTCTGAAAAGGAGTCAGTTTTGAAAATCCCTTATCTGTATTCTTGTGAATCAGTTTTAAAGATAGACTAATAATTATAAAAGAAATCCATTTAGAAAAACACGTATAAGGGTTAAAAGCAGTTTGCCTTCTCTCCTTTTATCTTATGATCATTTTATATTATTCTATGCTAACAGTTCTATAACGTAATACACTCAGCCTCCTGAAATTCTAGAGAACTGAGGAGGCACTTGTCGGACGTGACTTAAGATTAGAATAATATAGGATAGAATCTCATGGAGAGGACGTGATATATTATATTGTGACTTTGTGGGTTCGTAGAATAAATTCTAAGTTGCAGAAGTTCAAAATGCTTTTATTACCGTATAAACACATTTCAGGTAACCCTTACAATAGAGAATTATGTAACATACACAAATATGAGGGCTGTTCATTTAAGAATGGTCCCATTTTTTTATTTTTGACAACCTACCTCTACCTTTACTCATCCTCATAATTTTGATGGTCTTTCTCAAAATAGTCTCCTCTAAATGCGATGCGCTTGTCCCAGCGTTTCTGCCAGTCTTCAGAGACATGCTGAAAACCATTTTTGAGAACTCCTTCAAAATCGCCTCCGCAGCCTCCACCACTGCTTCTAATGATGGATAATGCCTCCCACTAAGGCGTTCCTTCAAGTTAGGGAATAGAAAAAAGTCACATGGGGCCAAATCCGGACTATAGGGATGGTGAGGGATGCACTTCTCATTGATTTTTGCAAGATATTCTGCAACAACATTGGCAATATGCAGCCACGCATTATTGTGGTGCAGCATCTAGCCTGCTTCATGGAAATATGGTCTTTTTCCCCTGATATGGACTTGCAATGTTTTCAGGACATCCCTCCAGTATTCTCCAGTTACTGATGTGTGTGAAGGTACAACATGTTGATAAACCATTCCATGAATATCAAAGAATGAGATGACTATAACTTTCCCAGCAGAAACAACCACTTTTGCTTTTGCGTGCTTGGTGATGAAGGAGATTTCCACACTGAGCTTTGCTGTTTGCTCTCAGGATCAAAATGATGTAGCCAAGTTTCATTAGTAATGACTACGTTTGAAAGAATCTCCGGATCTTCCTCTAACATCAACTTTAACTGCAAGCAAACGTGCATGTGAATGTCCTTTTGTTCGCGAATGAACAGTCTTGGAACCCATAACGCACAAACACGACTCATGTGTAATGTTTCTCTCACCAACGTTTGGGTGGCACCCAATGAAATGTTCAGTATTTCATAAAGTGATCTTAAGGTATTCGTCGATCCTTTCTCACAATGGCAGCAGCAGTGTTCATGTTTTCTTCCGTAAGAGCAGTAACTGGAGCACCGGGTCCACCTTCCTTTGAAATTGATTATCTCCCCCCCTCCCTTAAGCATTTTAAGCCACCTTCGAGCTGTGCTGTAGGGAAGAACCGACTCTCCGTAGGCCTCCTGTAACATCGTATAGGCCTCAACTGAAGATTTGTTGAGATGAAAGCAGAATTTCAAAGCCTCATATTGTTCCTTGCGTGTTACCTCCATCGCAGCGGTAGGCGATACTAAACGTGTCTGAACTTGCCTGGTTCTCACAGGAGTACCAACAATGAAACTACTATGGCGTGTTTGTTTCACATTCAGCTAACAGAATATAATAAGTTTGAATTTTAGTGCAAAAACTTATGACCGTAAAATATTATGATAATAATTTATTGAACAGCCCTCTTAATTTACAATGGAAGTTTGTATTCTCTTCTCCACACAATATACATTTATCTAGCTCCCTCTCTTGACCTATACCTTTCAAGTTTCTCACTCCTGTTCTCGTCCAAGCAAAATCTTCTCACCCTAACTTACTACATATGTCTATATATCCTTCCCTCCCCCAGGTTGTTTTTATTTCTCTATATAATCTCAGTGAGTTTTTGTCACTTGTTCTGGAAAAAATGTCTTGTCTGTCAATATTTTCTAATCTTAACTTCTTTCCAGAAGCCTCTATAACCATACTCTGCATTTATCCAAGAATGACCCATACCTATCTGCTTCAACACGTCAGTCATTTTTTGTGCCCAAGACCCTCCCCAGTTACTTCTCTTTTGAATATTAAAACATGTTTTAATAAAGAGAAAACATTACGTAATTCAAAGTTTCTTTTTCTCTCTCTCATAAATTCTATTTTTATATCAGTTGTTAATACATACAGGATAGATTGGACGGTTTGAGCACACAGTTTATGGACAAGATTGTCGCCGTGCGCAATCTATGTATTTAAAGGATTTATTGTCCTATTCATTTGTTTCTCTGCCTCGGGATTCTGGGATGTCTATTGAGGCATCGCGTGGTGTATTTAGTGGCTTTTGAGACGTATTTAGTGACTTTTAGGGCGTATTTGGCATCTTTTTGGTGTATGTAGAGCATTTGGGGGCGTATATAGTGACTTTATGGTGTATTTAGAGGCTCGAGCCAAATTTAGTGACTTTATGGTGTATCTACAGGATTTTAGGACGTATTTGGCGAATTTTATGTGTATTTATAGGCTTTTGAGACTTATTTAGGGTCTTTTGAACGTGTTTACTACCTTTTCTGTGTAATTTAGTGGCTTTGGAGACGTAGTTAGGGGATTTTGGGACGTATTTACTGGCTTTTACTGTATTTGGAGGCTTTCAGGGCATCTTTAGGAGCTTTATAATGTATTTAGGGACATCCTTAAAGAATTTTAAAATGTACTTGTGTAATTTTACAGGCTTGCGGTACATTAGGCTTCCATCTAGCTGGGAACCTGCAGGCAGCATCTCCTCTGACATCGGTGGCACACATGGCACCAGTGTCTCCACTAACAAATATGGCGCAGGTATCTCCATTGGCAAACTTTGCACATACTGCAGCAATGTCTCAGTTTAATAATATGGCACCAGCATCTTCATTTGCAAACTTGGCAAATACCGCAGCACTGTCTCAGTTGGCAAACATGGCACCAGCATCTCCTTTTTCTAACTTGGCACAAAATGCAGCACTCTCTCAGCTGGCTAATATGGCATCTGTAGGAAATACGGCACCATTATCTCCATTTTCAAACTTGGCACAAAATGCAGCACTGTCTCAGTTGGCAAACATGGCACCAGCATCTCCATTTTCAAACTTGGCACAAAATGCAGCACTATCTCAGTTCGCTAATATGGCACCAAACTCTCCACTGACAAATGCGGCAGCGATGTCTCAGCTGGGTAACATGGCACCATTTTCTCCGTATGCAGCAGCGTCTACATTTATGCCTTACTCACCATTTACCCCACCGGCAGCATTCTCACCGTATACGTCTATGGCACCTGTATCTCCGCTAATGGCTTACCCTGCTTACACTTCGGCTGACCCACGTAAGTAATACAACTACTAAACAACAAATACTAAATAGACTAACTCTGTGGTCCAGTGTTTTGTATGAGAACCTTCCCGAGCTTCATTCTTGGATGGGAGTTTGGAATTTTTCTTTATCCAGAATTATTTCTCCTCCTATACAGACCCCAGGATCATACGAGGCTTGTTCAAGTAAAAACACCTATTTTTTCAGCACTGGGGCCAGATAGGTACAGATGTATTTTTTTTTATCTTGAAAAGTGCAGAGCGATGCGCAGTGGTATCTGGACGAGTCCACCTCAGAACGGCTGCAACTGGAGGGGAGGGCAGGTCAGTTGCGTACCAGTTGCGAGCAACTAAACATGTGCAGAGCTACTCGGTAACACTACAGCTTGTTTCAAAATGTGCTTGTCTCCTGGTTCCAAGGGAGCATTTATAAATGACGCCTCCTAGCAGCACACTAGGAAATAAAGTGCTACATTTAAAAACACGAGAAGTAATAAGCAATATCCATAGATTTATAAAAAAAGGAAAAATGGTCTGGGTCAGCTATAAAAATCTGGGGAAGGGTATCTGAGGCAACAGTTGTGTCTGAAAGCTGTTTAGGAGAGTTATTAAGGAAGGTGCTAGTGCAACAACGTCCTTCTCTATGCCCAGTAAACAAAGATTAAGAACATACACAAAATCTAATTTGGATGTTTTAATTCAGAAGTAGTTAGGCGAACTATGAATAATTTTTAAAGCACAGAAAAACAAAGACTAACTTTGAAGAAAGTGCTTATGAAGCTAAAAATTCTACTGACTTCCAAGGCAGTGTCTGAACATTAAGAAGAGTTCTTTTGCAGCTAGGATTATTTGAAGAAAAAAAAAACCTAGGCGTGACAGACAAATTTTAATCGAACATCGCACCATGCGAGCAGAAAGGCTTTTAAGTATTTACGAAATATTCGGAGATATCGAAGTGAAGTTTATATAGTTTATATGGATGGAACTTATATAAATACAGCACATACTGGACCATATGTCTGGAGTGAAGTACGTTACAGGGACTCTGCAGCGATATTGAAAGGCCGGCAGTTGTTTATCATGCCTGCTGGAGAACAGGGTTTTGTTCCAAATGCCTATGTACTATTTAAGATCCAACAAAAGCGTGGAGATTACTACCATAGTAAGAATTACAACTTAGTTTATAAGAGCTGCAAAACTGGCTTTGAGAATGAAATTTGTTTTTAGACACCTTATGCACCGCCCTCCCCTCTCGTAATCTTACGCGTGTGACGCATTGTGGCGATAGGTGCACTATCCCCACCACAGTTGCTACTCATCCCTACCGCGCAGGATTTCTGTCAAGATAAAATAATACATCTGTACCTCTGGTTTCTTTTAAAATACGCGTAGAATCTTTGTGAATGCTGACAGAGATGGTAGCACTGTTCAGTGCATAGAAATCTAGTGGCAACGACGAGAGCTAGGGCTGATTTTATACTTAAAATGGGGACGTTTTCATTGCAAGAACAGCGTACAAACATTCGTTTCCTCCATTTTCGTGGTGTGACACCTATTGAAATTCATCGCCAGTTGAGTGAGGCATGTGATGCTGATACCATGGATGTGTCTAATGTGCATTCCTGTGTGTGACCGTTCAATGAAAGCAGAACATCGTGTGACAACAAACCAAGACTGTCGTGGCCTCGCACCAGCCGGTCTGACATGATCCAGCGAGTGGAGAACGTTGTTTTGGAGGATCGCCGACTGAGCATTTTCACATCTTCATGCAGGACTGTGTGCTAAGATCCCACGGAAATGCCAATTTTGGAGGCGATGTCTACAACTGTCTTGGTTTGCTGTCACACACTGTTCTGCATTCACTGAACTGTCGCACTGAGGAGTGCACATTAGACATATCGATGAAGATGATGATGATGATGAT
This sequence comes from Mantis religiosa, assembly GCA_030765055.1. Taxonomy (NCBI): domain Eukaryota; kingdom Metazoa; phylum Arthropoda; class Insecta; order Mantodea; family Mantidae; genus Mantis; species Mantis religiosa. Next base: position 20,120,886 of record CM060959.1, on the reverse strand, counting down.
GATTAAGAATTTGGGTGCTCAGCAACGGGGTCATCAGCGCCCTGAAAGAACTTGTGCTAAAAACTAGATAAAACAAAAACTAAAATATATACTTCATCTGCGGCACTGCAGACCCTTAGCACTCGTGGTACCTCTGACGTTACTAGAGGAACCTCGGGATGAACATCTGAGCCCCTCCTTCGGGAGTTGTTCGGATTGGGATGGACTCGAAGGGGTAGTGGTTCCCGATACCCGTGGGAATCGGGTACGTCTCCAGACGGGGTTGAGAGAAGCCATTAATTCTCTCGGGTGCTAGCCTGCAAAGCTACTAGAAGGTGTGCTAGATCACCAGGTGGCCCCACCGAGGTTCTCGGTAGTCTTCACCTTTGGTGTTGACGCGCGTAAGTGGCGTATCCACTTACATCCCGTCTTGAGTCCATAGGACCAGATGGGGGGGGGGGCTTGTTAGGTATCAAGGTCTTGCCCTATGGAAAGAGCCACGGGGGACGCCGAGCGCCCTTTGGGACAGCTCGGATACTCACTGGTAGAAGAGGCCCGGGTGCTGTTCCTACGGGTTCAGGCCTAATGGGGTGGAAATTCTGCGCTTAAAATATATACTTCATTGGGGGGGGGGGGGGCATACACTGTACGTCAATGGCTAAAAGAAGCGCGAAGCCATAAAAAACATTAAAATGGATAAAAACGTAAAGGTCTAATTCTAAGAACAGTTAAAAACCTTGACAGCCGCTATGTCGTCATCCACAAGAATCTCGGCCAAGCCGGCCGGAAGCTGGAGAGACTGCGGAGACGTTCTAGGCGTGTCGGACCGTGAGGGCTGCACCGCACATCGGGCAAACCGGAGCCGGGGCCCTGTTTAATAAAAATACTATGGATAAAATAGCAGTGGCCAAGGCGTAACCGAGCCAAGTTCACTTCCGCCGATGGGAGGGACGGCAGGAGGTTACCCAAGGGATCGGAAGTGCTTTCACGCAGCGGAGTTTGTTTCTGCGCAGATTAGACATATCCATGGTACCATCACCACATGCCTCAATCAACTCGCGATGAATTTCAATAGGTGTCACACCACGAAAATGGAGAAAACAAATGATTGCACGCTTGCAATGAAAACGTCGTCATTTCATTTATCAAAAACAGTCCTCACTCTTGTCGTTGCCACTAGAGTTCTATGCAGTAGACCGTGCTGCCATCTCTATCATGCATTCACAAAGAGTTCACGTGTATTAATAAAAAACAGAAGTTCCTATTTGGCCCCAGTTTTGAAATAAAATAGGTGCTTTAACTTGAACGCACCTCGAAAATAACAGTGAAAAGTTGGTATGATTTTAATATAATAAGCTAAAGTAACAAAAAGCCAAAGGTTAACTCAATGGAAGCAATTAAAATCACCACAGTTACTCTGTATTACTTATTTGAATATGTTCGAATGCCGAATTTTGTAATTTTGTCTATAGAGCGGAGTGAATCCGAAAATCTCACCCTATCTACCTTCATTTGTTTATTTAGATAGATCCTCATACTCTACAGTTCTTTTTATACAAATCTCTTAGATAAACGCCAAGCAGATAATCAAATAATATTTATTTTACTAGTGAATCATGGAGTATTTTATCGACTAGTGGAAGGTTTTTTAATTTCCGCGAGTGTATAAATAAGTCTTGAGTGACATACAATGTATTATCAAACACTTACTCTAATCATCAAAAGATATACTACTTTTTAATTAAACAATAATAAATTATCTGTAATTTTATTTTCTGTAATATATTTGACCAGGGATTTGTGTCTTGGCTAATACCTAATATAAGAGAATCGATGTTGGCTAGTACTTTGTTTTAATTGTTGGTATAACAACTTTATTGAAACAAGAGAAGGTAATCTATACCAGACAAAGTTTTAGAGGAAGTGAAGAGTGTCTTATAATAAGTATTATTATTGAAATGTAGACCTAGTGATTGTATTTTATTGATAAAGTAGTTAAAGTGAAATTTTATCCATCCTTAATATTAAAATGTTATTTTAGTAGGTAAATTTATATTATTAAAGTAAAACTTTACAAGTGAGTGTTGGATAATGGATATTTGCGCAACTTCCTTGTCATCATCGGTGTTGAAATGACCATAAATATTAATATGATTTGAATGAATGAATTATTTACTCTACATATTCCAAAATTATACAGCTTACGACTTTAGGCTACATTTATTTTTCTTTAGCTTGTTGCTACCTTGACTTACATGACACCCTGGTCTTCTGCTCTACCAGGTAACTCTTAACCTCCATACCTCCTTGTTACTTAATTAGTCCCATTCTTCCCCCCACCCATCTTCCTTTTTTATATTCTTTATATTTATTTGTCTTTACCTTGTTGCTATCTTGGCTTACATGACACCCTGGTCTTCTGCTCTACCAGGTAGCTCTTAACCTCCATGACTCCTTGTTACTTAATTAGTCCCTTTCTTCCCCCTCATCTTCCTTTTTATATTCTTTATATTTATTTTTCTTTACCTTGTTGCTATCTTGGCTTACATAACGCCCTGGTCTTCTGCTCGGTCAGGTAGCTCTTAACCTCCATTCCTACTTGTTGCTTAATTAGCCCCATTCTTCCCCCTCATCTTCCTTTCTTATATTCTTTACATTTATTTGTCTTTACCTTGTAGTTACCTTGGCTTACATGACACCCTGGTCTTCTGCTCTGCCAGGTAGCTCTTAACCTTCATGTCTCCTTGTTACTTAATTAGTCCCTTTCTTCCCCCTCATCTTCCTTTTTTATATTCTTTACATTTATTTGTCTTTACCTTGTTGCTACCTTGACTTACATAACACCCTGGTCTTCTGCTCTGCCAGGTAGCTCTTAATCTCCATGCCTCCTTGTTTCTTAATTAGCTCCATTCTTCCCCCGCATCTTCCTTTCTTATATTCTTTACATTTATTTGTCTTTACCTTGTTGCTACCTTGGCTTGCATGACACCTTGTCTTCTGCTCTGTCAGGTAGCTCTTAACCTCCATGTCTCCTTGTTACTTAATTAGCTCCATTCTTCCCCCGCATCTTCCTTTCTTATATTCTTTACATTTCTTGTAATTTTTCTTTTACTTTCTGTAAGAACTCACCAATACTTCTTACCTTATTTTCCTCTTTCCTGTTAAAATTTTTATACCTATTATCCTCTTCTCTATTTTCTCCCATTTTTTCTCTACACTGCAACCTCCTGGCATTCTGTTACATAGTGTTCTATGCTTTCTTTTCCCCCACACAATTCACAAATTCCCTTTTCCCTACCCCTAATCTCTCTTAAATATTGTTCCTACTCTCATCCAAGCTAACCCTTCTCTCTCCTGCCCATTGCAGTAATCTACGTATGCTTCTCGTCACCAGTTTCTTCTTATTTGTTTGTAAAATTATAATTGTTTCATATTTTCTAGACTTTCCCATATTTGCTGTCTTTCTATATCTTGTATTCTGCATTTTACCAATTTACCCACATCGCCTGTGTTTCCTTCCTCTAATCTCCATAGATCTCTTATTTCTATTTTTTCCATAATTTCCTGTCTCTGCCCACCAACTTTTTGAGTTCTCTAATCTTTTTTGCTGTCTCATGCATTATTTCATTATTTCCCCTTCTTCTTTGGCCAAACACCTATACCAAAATGTTATTGTTGTTTCCTTTATTATGTATATTGTTCTTTATTCTACAGTGACGTCAGCCCTCAGGGCAAGCCAGACAGCCGTGCCTGCATATGGTTATAGCTAGATTGGGTAAGTAATAACTTTGCTACAGTAGTCATGACGTAGAGATGTTCATATTTTTCTTATTAATTCTGGTCTGAGAATCTTCAATTAAAACAAATGCTTTTCGGATACTGGTACTTACGTGTTTATAAGCAGTATAAATTAACAACTTAGAGTATATAAAATACCAATTTTGGCACCCAAGTTCAACATATGTCAGAGATATTAAACGAAGATTTTTCTAAAACTTCCGTCACCATTTCATGATGAGTGTTAGATATACTTTTCCCTAAAGTTTGATTTTAGATTGAAGTATCACTTAATTAAGGCATTCTTATGACAAAGAATATTTATATATTCTAGGAAAATTCTATGGAGTTCTCTTCATTCTGGATGAATTTTATCTGCGATACGTGTCCGTAAAATAAGGTCTCCAATTTTATTTAATATAGAAAACATTTCGATCGATACAGTTTTGCATGCGCTGCGGCAGTTTTTGTATATCCTTGTCATAGCACTCTCCCGCCAAGTTGCACAGGTAGCGCCCAACCTCGTCGGTCTGGAAATGTGTTCCACCCAGGTGTGACTTCAACTCAGGAAACATATGATAATCACTAGGTGATAAGTCTGGACTGTAGGGGGACTGGGTGAGGATGTCCCATCCGAACTGGGCATTTTGGAGACCCACCTCACACACACCTTGCGATAATGCAAATGTTCGGTCAAAATCTTGTCAGTCGTAGTCTTACTGACTTCACGGATAAGCTCGCACAGCTCGCGAACTGTCACACGCCGATCTTTAAGCATTTCTTGCTCCACTTTTGCAATTGTTTCGGCTGAAACCAAAGGCCGGCCAGAACGCTGTTCGTCATGGACGTCTGTACGTCTGTCTTTGAACTCTCTGACCTACTTTCGCACGTTTTTGACGTTCATACACTGTGGCCCATAGACTTCGCATAACTGACGATAAATTCCAGTGGAGATAGTGCCCTTGGTACGCAAGAAAATGGATCACTGCACGCAACTAGCACCTGCCGGTGGAAGTGATAGGAAGCTTCATCGCAAACGGCTGCCCAGCCAAGACTAATGGTTGCAACGGGTTCGTTTTTGTAGGGATTTGAAGGGGTGAAACCAAGCTACACGCCAGTGTTGCCTGATCTCGCGTAGTAGCGTTCCTCACGGCTGCAGCGCCTTGGTGACGTTATTTTACCGACACGGCTCGTAACTGATAAACTTTAACAGATAGACAAAATCTTATTATACAACAATGTAGATACAATTTGTGTTAAATAATTTTTCTTGTCCTGTAGACCATTTCGGAGATATTCCTTTTTATTTGCCTGACTTATTCGGAGTTATTTTGGAGTTTAATCTTATAATTTATTTTACAGGCAGCTTAAGAGGAAACCAGCTCCGTCTACCGCCGACGCTTGAAGATAATTTTACTTAAACTAGTTCAAATATGCACACATTAAGATTTGTAAGCTGTAAGCACTGTACCATTTGATGTGACTGATTAAACATTTGAAGCACGACAGATGTTATATTTTTATTTGCTATTCCATGTCCCGATCTCTTCATTGGCAAGTTAAACACCATTTTGAGATATCAGATCCTGGTGTTAAATTTGGTTGACCTAAAATTGGACACAGGAGTACAATAGAAAGAGTACTAAAAAGTGGGGTTAGTTCTTCGAGTCATTATTTTTCTCTTATTTTAATGAAAATTATTATTTGGAGCTTCTATCGCTTTGAAAGTCACTCCTCGCTACTAGAACTACGTGTGGCTGTACAATAGAAAGAGTATTAAAGAGTAGCCTCAGTTCTTTGAGTCATTATTCTCCCTTATTTTAATGAAAATTATTATTTGGAACTTCCCTCGCTTTGAAAGTCACGCCATGTTACTTGACCTAAGTGTGACTGTACAATACAAAGAGCGCAAAAGAGTAGTCTTGTTTCTTTGAGTCATTATTCTCTCTTCTTTTAATGAAAATTATTATTTAGAGCTTTCCTCACTTTGAAACTCACGCACCGTTACTGGACCTACGTGTGTCTACAATAGAAAGAGCACTGAAGGTTAGACTTAGTTCTTTTATCATTATTCTCTTATTTTAATGAACATTATTATTTAGAGCTCCCCTCGCTTTGAAAGTCACGCCTCGTTAGCAGACCTACTCGTGACTGTACAAGAGAAAGAGTACTAAAGAGTAGCCTTAGTTTTTTGAGTCATTATTCTCTCTTATTTTAATGAACATTATATTTCGAGCTTCCCTCACTTTGAAAGTCACACCTCAGCACTGAACCTATGTGTGACTGTACAATAGAATGAGTACTGAAGAGTAGCCTTAGTTATTTGAATTATTATTCTCTCTTATGTTAATCAGCATTATTATTTCGAGCTTTCCTCACTTTTAAAGTCATGCCTCGCTAGTGGAACGATGTGTGATTGTACAATAGAAAGAGTACTGAAGAGTAGCCTTAGTTCTTTGACTCATTATTCTCTTATTTTAATGAAAATCATTATTTAGAGCTTCCCTCGCTTTGAAAGTCACGCCTCGCTACTAACCTACGTGTAACTGTGCAATAGAAAGAGTACTGAAGAGTAGTCTTAGTTCTTTGTGTCATTATTCTCTCTTATTTTAATCAAAATTATTATTTCGAGCTTCCCTCACTTTGAAAGTCACGCCTCAGCACTGAACCTACGTGTGACAGTACAATAGAAGGAGTATGAAAGGGTATCTTTAGTTCTTTGAGTCATTATTCTCTCTTATTTTAATGAAAATTATTATTTGGAGCTTCCCTCAATTTGAAAGTCACGCCTGAGCACTGAACCAACGTGTGACTGTACAATGGAATGAGTACTGAAGAGTAGCCTTAGTTCCTTGACTCATTATTCTCTTATTTTAATGAAAATCATTATTTAGAGCTTCCCTCGCTTTGAAAGTCACGCCTCGCTACTAGACCTACGTGTGACAGTACAATATAAAGAGCACTGAAGAGTAGTCTTAGTTCTTTGAGCCGTTATTCTCTCTTATTTTAATGAAAATTATTATTTGCGGCTTCCCTCGCTTTGAAAGTCACGCCTCACTACTGGACCTACGTATGACTGTACAATAGAAAGAGTACTGAAATGTAGTCTTAGCCCTTTGAGTCATTATTCTCTCTATTTTTAATGAAAATTACTATTTAGAGCTTCCCTCACTTTGAAACTCACGCACCGTTACTGGACCTACGTGTGTCTACAATAGAAAGAGAACTGAAGAGTAGACTTGGTTCTTTTACTTATTATTTTCTCTATTTGTAATGAAAATTATTATTTGTGGCTTCCTTCGCTTTGAAAGTCACTCCTGGCCACTGGTAATATCTCAGCACTCCCCTTTAGGTATCGCCCCATGGGCCATTGTTATAAAGGATTTCTTGCTGGAGGTGCTAATTCGAACATCCGAACCTTGTTAATGGGTTATAACGCCAATGAATGACTCAAAGCACTATCGCTGTCTGAACTGCTCATTCCGGGAAGTAATTTGTCACTGCTAAAGTGTTAGAAATTGAGCGCCATCCGGCTGTGACCCCTGGGAATTAACGCTGTTCTTAACGGCTGTGAAACAAGAATATTTCCTAATCTTCATTATTCCCGCTTCTGCAAATTGCCCGGGCACTTGTAACCACTTTCTCTGCTGGGAACGTCGTTGGTTTTATGTTCAGGAGGGCGTGGCAGGATCAGAGGTTCAAACCAATTTAAAACCCTGGGAAGTCTGTACAACACATCTGCTGCAGGATTTATAATTCCTTTCTTTAAAAAATATGCTTTATTTGTGCAAAATACAATACAAATTGGTACAAAAGGCTCACTGTATCTGTTAAAGTGTAATATCTGGGTAGGTATTTGACTGCATTAACCGTGATGGTATCCACCATATCCGCCTCCATAGCCGCCTCCATGGCCGCCACCATAGCCGCCACCGAAACCTCCATGACCGCCTCCGAAACTTCCATGACCGCCACCGAAACCTCCACGTCCGCCACCAAAACCTCCATGTCCGCCTCCGATGGTGTATACCTGCTGGTAGCCGCCTCCACCGCCGCTGTATCCTCCGTGGCCGCTGTATCCGCCCCCATAACCACCTCCGGAATAGCCGCGGTAACCGCCTCCGAAGCCACCTCCATGGCCGCCTCCAGAATAACCTCGGTATCCTCCGTTACCGCCACCAAAACCGCCTCCATGACCGCCTCCGGAGTAACCACCTCTGTAGCCGCTGTAGCCGCCTCCGAAGCTGCTACCTCCGAAGCCGCCGCCACCGTGACTATAACCGCCGCCTCCAAAGCCACCATGGCCGCCACCGTAGCCCAGGCCTAACACACCCCTCTTCTCGACTCGTTTCTCGGTCTCCTCAGCATTCTTTTGCTCCTCACACACGGCAAGGACAAACAAACATGCCGTCACCAGATACTTCTGTAAAACAAACACAATGAGCTACATTAGTATGTAATGTAAACAACAAAACCCTAAGAGAATTATTAATCCATGCTTTAAAGGACCTCAAAAGTTGAGAGTGCCTGGTAGATGTCACTCAATGATACAGCGCCAGTCCTTAGGCCAATGTTACTGATCCATTTTAGTATTTATAGGTTATGTTATTTTTAGGGATGCGATATCTCGATACTCAGGATGCCTGTCTGGTATCGATATGAACGATACTTCAGAAAATTCGCTCGATACTTTTTCGATACTTCGGTGGTGATTGTGTAAATCCCGAGAAATTGTCAGGAATGTGGTACCTGCACAGTGACATTATACAAGAAAATAATCATGTGTCAACTGTCAGTTAACAGTTCCCAAGAAGAAATCACTACACATCTCCTGTCACCTCCTCTTTCTAGAACACTGCATTACTGCAAAACAAATTAAACATATCCAAAACTAAATATTTGTGTATTCCACCTGCGACATTTTACCCTGAAAGACTATTTAGTACAGCAGGACTCATATGTGACAGAAAAAGAAGTAGACTTGACCACGAAACAGTGAAAATGCTAGTATTTTTGAACAAAAACTTATAAAAGTGGACTGATTTGCTTTTAAATGTCTAATGCAGAATGTCTAAGAACACTGATGGTTTTAAGTTTTGTCTTATTAAATATGTACATATATTTTATTTTATTGACATTACACAGTTCTACCAACATTCTGTTTTGTATTGAAGCTAGAAGTAGAAATGACGGTATCGAGAATGTATCGATAATCGAGAGAAAACTCCTTTCGAATCATCCCTAATTTTAACTATAATGTAAGACGACAGACCTAGGTGGTTCAAACATTTGCTATCTGCAGATTTTGCTGCAGTCTAAGCAAGCATAGAGTAGGCTGGGGATCTCAATGCACGTATACCCAACGAACTGTTAAATGTTTCATTTTGCCATTGAGAAACAAAAGACAGGACACCAAGGATTTTAAAGAAGACCTTCTATATTATATGTCTTTGTCTAGAGTTAGAAAACATGACGTGTTGGTTAAGATAATGTCATTGGGTGGTAAAGAACGTTGTAATTCGAGTTGTATTACCATTTTTATAAAACTTAAAGACGAATTTATCGGTTGATGGTTAGTTTTATATGCAAATATTTTTTTTTGCGTTCATACCGTCATTTATTTATTTATTTATTTATTTATTATTATTATTATTATTATTATTATTATTATTATTATTATTATTATTATTATTATTATTATTATTATTATTATTATTATTATTATTATTATTATTATTATTATTATTATTATTATTATTATTATTATTATTATTATTATTATTATTATTATTATTATTATTATTATTATTATTATTATTATTATTATTATTATTATTATTATTATTATTATTATTATTATTATTATTATTATTATCATCATCATCATCATCATCATCATCATCATCATCATCATCATCATCATCATCATCATCATCATCATCATCATCATCATCATCATCATCATCATCATCATCATCATCATCATCATCATCATCATCATCATCATCATCATCATCATCATCATCATCATCATCATCATCATCATCATCATTATTAGACTAATATGAAAATTTCTTAAAGCAAGTCGCCATTGGATCACACTACGCCATACTTTTTCATAACCACGATAAAGAAAGCAATAGCGACTTAGCATTTTAAAATTCAAACCAATAACAAAGAATATTTCAGAAATATTTAACGCTACAGAAACAATTATTAGACATACGTACTTACAGTTTAAAAAATATAGAATACTACCCTGTATTATGGTAGATAATAGAAAAAAATACTGAACTTGATCAAGAACAGTTTTTAAGGACTTATCATGTTTTGGTTTCCTCTCAGGTATGTATAGCTAGGGCAGGTATGTACCAGAATGTGACACGAAAATATTAAAGAAAATTTGCCTTCCCTAAACTACTCCTAAAGTAAATAATGCTTCGTTAACTTTTATTTTCTTAAGTATGTTTTCAAGTAATTTTATTAAAATACCAACCATTTATTTAAGATATTTGATTTAGAAATTAACTTTAGATCTTGATTTTCTGGCAAAATTCAGTGAATTTCTCTTTAAATGAATTACTTTTGAATAAGTGGTAAACCTTAAGCGTTACCCGAAATATTAATAGATAAAAATGTACATATTATTAAATTGCACAATTTATGTGAAATAGAGTTTTTGTGGTATTAAGAGTTTGGGACTATTTCTTGTTATAGTTGGGTTTTCAATTTTTTTTCAACTGGAAAGTCCCTAATCATATTTCCCTCGTGATTATAACATAGAATTTCAAAGTCATCGCATATCACCCATCCTTTTAAGGATATCTATGACTGAAAATTTGAAATCCTGAACTAATAACGCTAGCTTTTAAGATTTATACCACAGAAGTAGCTTAGAGCAGATGGGATATGTAAAGCCAAAAGTTGGTCAATTTCTCTAGGATAGTTTGGAAAATATGGTCAAATTTATTTATTTTTACTTACATCACCTAAAAGGTCTCTTCCGACAAAATAACTAAATTTCCCAATACATTCATTTTTTGAATTTGTCCTAGGTTTCTCTGTGACTCAATAACTTTAGGCTCCGGAAATTTTTATAGCTATTAATATGACTCTTTTGCCTAAAATAAGATATTTTTGTGCTTTGAAGTAAAGAAACTGTGCTTATAAGACATCTCAAAATAGAACCCAGGGCAATTTATATTCACTGTATCTCTATGAACGTGTGTAGCAAGTTTCATTAGTCTAACACTAAAACTGTAACGCAATGAGCATCTTAAATGATGAAAAAGGATGCAATTTTCAATAGTGAGATAAAAGGATAAAGAATTGGAATTCATATCTAACACTAGCATTCACGTGACGTTCAAACTAGATTAGAGCATTTAAAACTTCCTTGCAGATAGTATCTAAGAGGAAGAGGTGAAATTTTGAAAAAATTCATGAAATTTCAGTCATACATAACCTTAAGGCTTTTTGAGAGGAACCTATGAAGAACCTCTACGACTTGGAGTTATTAATTTTAAGGAAAACACATCTTTGTACATCCCCTTTGTTAGTATAGACTTTAATAAATATAAAAGTGATAAGCGTACTGTAAAATTACTACAGAATTAAATTGCAAAAAATATTCGAAACATAAAATTTGGAATTGCAAAAATATTCTGACGTACGCGAAAACAGATTTCAGTTTTGCAATCAGTGTGAAAACGTGATCTAGAAATGTTCAGTTATTTAAAAATATCATGCGGAACTGTGGGAATAATTCAATTGTTTTGTTTCTATATTCATTTTATGTATTAGACGTAACATATTATAGCAGGCCAAATTCAATTTCTAGATTATGTGTTCAATATGGATATTCTACCTTAAATATGTTGTAACTACAATATGTTTATCTTGAAATAGATAGAGCAATAAGTGTTTGTGCAAGAGTAGAGAAAGTCATGTATATAAAACATTTGGCTATCACTCAAAGTCTACTATATTCCCGTGTAACTACAATAAGACAATGCTTATATTGAAGTAGATAGAGCAATAAGTATTTGTACAGAAGTAGAGATAGTGATGTACATAAAACATTTCCCTATCACTCAAAGTCTACTGTATTCCCTTGTACTAATAAGTTAATATTTATCTTGTCGTAGATAGAGCAATGAGTGTTTGTACAAGAGTAGAGAAAGTCATGTATGTAAAACATTTGACTATCTCTTACTGTATACTGTATTCCGTTGTAACTACAATAAGATAATGTTTATCTTGAAATAGATTGAGAAATAAGTGTTTGTATAAGATTAGAGAAAGTCATGTTTGTAAAACATTTGACTATCTCGTAATGTCTACTGTATTCCGTTGTAACTACAATAAGATAATGTTTATCTTGAAATAGATAGAGAAATAAGTGTACAAGAGTAGAGAAAGTCATGTATGTAAAACATTTGACTATCTCTTAATGTCTACTGTATTCCGTTGTAACTACAATAAGACAATGCTTGTATTGAAATAGACAGAGCAATAAGTGTTTGTACAAGAGTAGAGGAAGTCATGTATATAAAACATTTGACTATTACTTAATGTCTACTGCATTCCGTTGTAGCTACAATAAGACAATGTTTATCTTGAAATAGATAGAGCAATAAGTGTTTGTACAAGAGTAGAGAAAGTCACGTTTATAAAGAATTTGATTATCTCTTAATTTCTACTGTATTCCGTTGTAACTACAGTAAGATAATGTTTATCTTGAAATAGATAGAGAAATAAGTGTTTGTACAAGAGTAGAGAAAGTCATGTATGTAAAACATTTGACTATCTCCTAATCTACTGTATTCCGTTGTAACTACAATAAGATAATGTTTATCTTGAAATAGATAGAGCAGTAAGTGTTTGCACAAGAGTAGAGAAAGTCACGTTTATAAAACATTTGATTATTTATTAATGTCTACTGTATTCCGTTGTAACTACAATAAGTTAATGTTTATCTTGAAATAGAGTAATAATTGATTTTAAAAAAAGTAGAGAAAGTCATGTATATAAAACATTTGACTGTCATTTAAAGTATATGAATTTCCTTGAAACTACCATAAGATGAAGTTTATCTTGAAGTAGATAGAGGAACAAGCGTTTTTTGTGCAAGAGTAGAGATGGTCGCCTTCACAACATCTATGTGCATTCATAATATCTTACTATAACTTTTGCTTGAGTTAACTTGTTTCAAATTAGCATTAGTAGCAGTTTTAAATTGTAAAATACTAGCTTTTTTTTATTTAAGTTCACATCATTTAATGTGTTAAGCTATGATGCCTTATATTTTGTGAAACAAAAGACGGGTGGCAGTATAATGTAATAGAGAAGTTAGTGTAAAGTTGTTGGTACTTACTGCAGATTTCATCGCAGCCGTTGATGTAATCAGAATGATGATAATGCAGCATTAGTTGCACGTTTATATACCAAACAGTTTCCGTCAGTGGGAAACCGTGTGCGTGCATCTGCTGCCCCTCTCTCACTCTCTTGGGAAACCAGATTAGGTGCAATAGGCGAAAGTTCACCTTCCTTCAACTAAACTCTCAGGTAACAAAGGATTTCTTTGTACAAATCGTGAAGCAATCAACTTGGTGTCCATACTCGTAGAATGCTCCTCTGAGATGTTTGCACAGGTTCCTTCCACAATCACAAGACCTTCAGTACTCGTTCTTCTAAATCACTTCTCAAAATCTTAGTGTATTTTTTATACTCTCTTTCCTAGACATAGCTAAATAGGGAAAATATTACTCCCTATCCAAAAATTCAATATCAGAAACTCAGCGAAAATTCATGATTTTAGACTCGTTGAATAACAATAAATTCCTTAAATAAAAAGCTTGTTACTTATTTCAGTGTCTTCCTGAGATACGACGAAATTGTATATATAAATAATTTCAAAAAGTTTTTGTTAAACACTAATGTTTATCACAATTTCTTAACAAATGAAATTATACATTGCATCTTCGAGGAAGTTCTCAGAAGCCATCGTCATTCTGGATATCCTCTGCATAATTAGTAAACTCTAATATGTAAACAAACTGTTACCACACAGAAGCGTAGTTATCGCCTAAACGCACCCTTTATATTCAATACCCATTTCCGACATATTAGTTCTAATTTATCTGAATCCTTCCATTTTATACGTCTCCTTAATAAGAAGTCGTTATTCATTCTTTATCTCTTGGACATACAAATAGAACGTAATGTCAAAGACCGTCACCTAGACAACCAGTTTTAAAACATTTGACTCTAACTTAAAGTCCACTGTATTCCCATGTTCTCTTGTCGTTATTCATTTTTTATCTCTTGGACATACAAATAGAACGTAATGTCAAAGACCGTCACCTAGACAACCAGTTTTAAAACATTTGACTCTAACTTAAAGTCTACTGTATTACCATATTCCCTTGTCGTTATTCATTTTTTATCTCTTGGACATACAAATAGAACGTAATGTCAAAGACCGTCACCTAGACAACCAGTTTTAAAACATTTGACTCTAACTTAAAGTCTACTGTATTCCCATATTCCCTTGTCGTTATTCATTTTTTATCTCTTGGACATACAAATAGAACGTAATGTCAAAGACCGTCACCTAGACAACCAGTTTTAAAACATTTGACTCTAACTTAAAGTCTACTGTATTCCCATATTCCCTTGTCGTTATTCATTTTTTATCTCTTGGACATACAAATAGAACGTAATGTCAAAGACCGTCACCTAGACAACCAGTTTTAAAACATTTGACTCTAACTTAAAGTCTACTGTATTCCCATGTCCTCTTGTCGTTATTCATTTTTTATCTCTTGGACATACAAATAGAACGTAATGTCAAAGACCGTCACCTAGACAACCAGTTTTAAAACATTTGACTCTAACTTAAAGTCTACTGTATTCCCATGTTCTCTTGTCGTTATTCATTTTTTATCTCTTGGACATACAAATAGAACGTAATGTCAAAGACCGTCACCTAGACAACCAGTTTTAAAACATTTGACTATCACAAAAAGTCTACTGTATTCCCATATTCCCTCGTCGTTGTTCATTTTTTATCTCTTGGACATACAAATAGAACGTAATGTCAAAGACCGTCATCTAGACAACCAGTTTTAAAACATTTGACTATCACTTAAAGTCTACTGTATTCCCATATTCCCTCGTCGTTATTCATTTTTTATCTCTTGGACATACAAATAGAACGTAATGTCAAAGACCGTCATCTAGACAACCAGTTTTAAAACATTTGACTATCACTTAAAGTCTACCGTATTCCCATATTCCCTTGTCGTTATTCATTTTTTATCTCTTGGACATACAAATAGAACGTAATGTCAAAGACCGTCACCTAGACAACCAGTTTTAAAACATTTGACTCTAACTTAAAGTCTACTGTATTCCCATGTTCTCTTGTCGTTATTCATTTTTTATCTCTTGGACATAAAAATAGAACGTAATGTCAAAGACCGTCATCTAGACAACCAGTTTTAAAACATTTGTCCATCACTTAGTCTACTGTATTCCCATATTGCCTTGTCGTTATTCATTTTTTATCTCTTGGACATACAAATAGAACATAATGTCAAAGACCGTCACCTAGACAACCAGTTTTAAAACATTTGTCTATCACTTAGTCTACTGTATTCCCATATTCCTTGTCGTTATTCATTTTTTAACTCTTGGACATACAAATAGAACGTAATGTCAAAGACCGTCACCTAGACAACCAGTTTTAAAACATTTGACTACCACTTAAAGTCTACTGTATTCCCATATTCCCTTGTCGTTATTCATTTTTTATCTCTTGGACATACAAATAGAACGTAATGTCAAAGACCGTCACCTAGACAACCAGTTTTAAAACATTTGACTCTAACTTAAAGTCTACTGTATTCCCATGTCCTCTTGTCGTTATTCATTTTTTATCTCTTGGACATACAAATAGAACGTAATGTCAAAGACCGTCACCTAGACAACCAGTTTTAAAACATTTGACTCTAACTTAAAGTCTACTGTATTCCCATGTTCTCTTGTCGTTATTCATTTTTTATCTCTTGGACATACAAATAGAACGTAATGTCAAAGACCGTCACCTAGACAACCAGTTTTAAAACATTTGACTATCACAAAAAGTCTACTGTATTCCCATATTCCCTCGTCGTTGTTCATTTTTTATCTCTTGGACATACAAATAGAACGTAATGTCAAAGACCGTCATCTAGACAACCAGTTTTAAAACATTTGACTATCACTTAAAGTCTACTGTATTCCCATATTCCCTTGTCGTTATTCATTTTTTATCTCTTGGACATACAAATAGAACGTAATGTCAAAGACCGTCATCTAGACAACCAGTTTTAAAACATTTGACTATCACTTAAAGTCTACCGTATTCCCATATTCCCTTGTCG
The DNA here is from genome assembly GCA_030765055.1 of Mantis religiosa. Classification (NCBI taxonomy): domain Eukaryota; kingdom Metazoa; phylum Arthropoda; class Insecta; order Mantodea; family Mantidae; genus Mantis; species Mantis religiosa. The sequence goes on along the minus strand of CM060959.1, from coordinate 20,104,702 downwards.
TTATTCATTTTTTATCTCTTGGACATACAAATAGAACGTAATGTCAAAGACCGTCACCTAGACAACCAGTTTTAAAACATTTGACTATCACAAAAAGTCTACTGTATTCCCATATTCCCTCGTCGTTGTTCATTTTTTATCTCTTGGACATACAAATAGAACGTAATGTCAAAGACCGTCATCTAGACAACCAGTTTTAAAACATTTGACTATCACTTAAAGTCTACTGTATTCCCATATTCCCTTGTCGTTATTCATTTTTTATCTCTTGGACATACAAATAGAACGTAATGTCAAAGACCGTCATCTAGACAACCAGTTTTAAAACATTTGACTATCACTTAAAGTCTACCGTATTCCCATATTCCCTTGTCGTTATTCATTTTTTATCTCTTGGACATACAAATAGAACGTAATGTCAAAGACCGTCACCTAGACAACCAGTTTTAAAACATTTGACTATCACAAAAAGTCTACTGTATTCCCATATTCCCTCGTCGTTATTCATTTTTTATCTCTTGGACATAAAAATAGAACGTAATGTCAAAGACCGTCATCTAGACAACCAGTTTTAAAACATTTGTCCATCACTTAGTCTACTGTATTCCCATATTGCCTTGTCGTTATTCATTTTTTATCTCTTGGACATACAAATAGAACATAATGTCAAAGACCGTCACCTAGACAACCAGTTTTAAAACATTTGTCTATCACTTAGTCTACTGTATTCCCATATTCCTTGTCGTTATTCATTTTTTAACTCTTGGACATACAAATAGAACGTAATGTCAAAGACCGTCACCTAGACAAACAGTTTTAAAACATTTGACTACCACTTAAAGTCTACTGTATTCCCATATTCCCTTGTCGTTATTCATTTTTTATCTCTTGGACATACAAATAGAACGTAATATCAAAGACCGTCATCTAGACAACCAGTTTTAAAACATTTGACTATCACTTAAAGTCTACTGTATTCCTATATTCCGTTGTCGTTATTCATTTTTTATCTCTTGGACATACAAATAGAACGTAATGTCAAAGACCGGCATCTAGACAACCAGTTTTAAAACATTTGACTATCACTTAAAGTCTACTGTATTCCCATATTCCCTTGTCGTTATTCATTTTTTTATCTCTTGGACATACAAATAGAACGTAATATCAAAGACCGGCATCTAGACAAGCAGTTTTAAAACATTTGACTATCACTTAAAGTCTACTGTATTCCTATACTCCCTTGTCGTTATTCATTTTTTATCTCTTGAACATACAAATAGAACGTAATGTTCAAAGTCCGTCACCTAACAACCAGTTCTAAAACATTTGACTATCACGTAAAGTTTACTGTATTGCCATATTCCTCCAATAAAATTAACAATGAGAAGTAGATAATCGAGTTCTACCCGGGTGTCAACACTCCCACTTTTATTTACTAGGGAGTGCCGTTGTATCTGCGTGGCTCTTTCCTGGAGTCTAAAAGGCCCCCTCTACCGGATGGCAATGGATACACTACTTACGCGTGTCAACACATCCGGGAAGACCACCGAAAGCCTGGATGGAGCCGCTGGTGATCTGGTACACTGTGCTATGAGCTAACCAGGCTAGCACCTGGAAACTTCTAGTCGTTCCTAAACACCGTCTGGGTGGCCGGAACAAGTGCCCCGTCGACACCAACCAAATCCAAGCACTCACATTCGGGAGGGGCTCGAATTTTCGGCCTGAGATACTTCTAGTAGTCAGAAATTCCACGAATGCTAGTCACATCTCAACAGCTCTAGGGGTCGAAACTCCTCTCCTACGCAATGATAGAGGAACAAGTACTTGTAAGGGTAGAGAAATTCATGTAACGACAACACATTATGTTTACCCTGTAATGTTCTGTCGCACTTCAGGTTTTTCTTGGATTTCAGGAAAGAATAAACCCGTTTCAAACATGTGACTATCTAGTATAGCAAAAAGGAAATGTGGAATAAAATTGTTGCTTCTCGAACGATGTAAAGAAGATAAAAAAGTAATCTTGGTAACAATAGTTCGTAGAAACTATATAAAGTAACGACAGCGGACAGAAAAATCCATATGAATTTCGCACAACATTTTTCTGTAAAGAGTACTGCGTCATTATCTAGAACCTATAATAGAAAGCAAAGAAAATGTTTGATTCTACTCAAAAGCCAATATCGACATTTCATCGCTAAATACACCCTGTGTTTCCACAAAAGAAAAAAAAATTGTTAATAACAAACATGTCCTGTGATATTACTGACTCTCACTAACTTTTTATCTGGTAAACTATGAGATAAACAAAACCTTGCTACACAAAATAAGTGTAGATATTAGGACATTGGGTATTTCCTTTATATATACGAGACTTCCATCAATTAACTTAAATAATAAAAGTTAAATGACGAAGCCTTGGACTTAAGTAAGTCGCCACAAATGGTGTATCTCGAATGCGAGCGCCCCTAGTGGCCTACCGGCGAAATATACGAGTCAAATGGAGAATTTAATGTCATCACGGCACATTGGCCATGGTAGCTCAATGGGTAAGAGCCACTGGACGGAAACCAGCAGATTTCTGGTTCAAATCCCAGCCGTGGCGTTAATCTTTTCATGTCCATTCTATTAATCCAACACCTTAACTTATATACGGCTAGTGTGAGTAAATTATTAATTTCCATCATTCGATATCTCCTGTCACCTCCTCTTTCTAGTACACTGGATTACTGGAAAGTAAACTAAAAATTGCCATAACTAAAAATTGTATATTCCACCTACAACAGTTTTCTCTGAATGACTGTTTAGTACAGCAGGACTCATGTGTGACAAAAAAAGACGTAGAGTTGACCCCGAAACAGTGAAAATGATAGTATTTTTGAACAAAAACTTATAAAAGAGGACTGCTTTGCTTTTAAATGTCTAATGTAGAGTTCAAAAATAAGTTCACTGGTGATTTTAAGTTTTGTCTCATTAAATAAATAGTTTCCTATTTATGAAATATTTAATTTTAATATTTATAATCATAGCGGCGCATAGAACGTGCCTCACACACACACCTATAAGGCTAGCCTTATTTTTGTGTATTTCAAAATCCTGTTATTAAAACGTGGTACATTTTGTTTTGTTACGTTTAGCTCTAACCTTAGGCTATATGTATTTCTGTACATGTTCAGAAGGCCATGACGTCTATCCTCTTAAAATCGCTTAAATGAGAATTTCGCAGTAAAGTGTTTGTTTTCAGTATTTTGAGTTTTCAGTATTGCACAAGGTAAGTTGGGAATAAAATAGTAAGAGTAAAGAAGTTTGGAAAACGCAAATTCCTTGATAAATAACACATATAAACACCAGGAAAATTGAATGAGTCAGTGTTTTCCTAACCTACAAATAGGTAAGAGTACAAGTTTTGTCAATTTTGGTGGCTCGATTGCTTTGAAGCTGTCTTCTTTTGTCACTCAATACACAAATGTTGTAGTTTAACACACTGACAGAAGTATAAACAATACATTAAACAAACAAAATAGTCTGTTTGATACAAAGTTTTTAAACACAGAGGAATTAGATGTTTATTTTGCTTATTTGCAATACCTAAACTCCATTAAAATAGATAAGATTTTGTAGATACAAATCAAAATATGGGATTAATGAGTAAAATAAAACGTTAATTAAAAGTTATAAATAGTAGAAATGGAGGATAAAAACACGTAGACAGTATTTAAATTGGAGAAACCTACAAGGGAGCCTTGATTGAATACAAATCTCAACGGAAAATATTTTAGTATTTGTTCAGTGCATTGGAGGAGCTTCGAGTGTTCCTTGGAGTCCATAATGTCAGTTATAGAGCCGTCTAGATAGTTCAAATGATCTCTTATTTTTTATTATTTGTGTTGTGTATATGATTTCTATACATTAATAGAAACGAAGCAGCGAGGATATAATTAAAATAATTGATAATAAGATTACTGCATTCTGTGCTACGTTTCCCTTTTAAGGAAAACAATGAAATACAAAGAACATGACAATTTTCTCAATGCCGCACGTGAGCGTTGGGGAAAGCTAACTAAAATGAGAAGTGTAATTCGCTTGATTGGTGATGTCATTATTCTCGTTCGCTTCCCGATATATAAAGCGAGATGTCGTGGCCCGTCTCTGTATCGTGCTGGTAGTGTCAGGTTCAAGACGTCCGTAGTTCTAATCTCGGTCGAGGTGATAAGGTTTTCCCTTATCCTGAAAGATATATATCGGGTAAGTCTAAGCTCTATGTAACCTGGACTCATTTGAACAACATTTCATTGACTGTCCGATATGACTTAACTTTGAAATACATTGGCCCGTCTCTGTATCGTGATGGTAGTGTCACGTTCAAGAGGTCCCTAGTTCTAATCTTGGTCAGTGTGATAAAGTTTTCCATTAACTTGATATATATATATATCGGGTAAGTCATAGCTCTATGTTCCCTGGATTCATTTGAACATCATTTCATTTATCGTCCGATATGAGGACGTTGGAGGACACTGGTACGTCTCTGTATCGTGATGGTAGTGTCACGTTCAAGAGGTCCTTAGTTCTAATCTCGGTCAGGGTAATAAGGTTTTCCTTTATCCTGAAAGATGAATGTCTGTAACTCTAAGCTCTGTTGACCTTGTACTCATTTGCACATTCCACAGGTGGACAGCTGCAAATACTTGGGAGTGTACCTGGCAAGTAGTGCTGGATGGGAAGAACAAGTAAATTCCACATCTAGGAATGCGTGGAAGGCATTACATTTCGTAATGAGAATATTGAAAAAGGGGAGCGCTAAGTCCAGGGAAATTGCCTACAAGGCCTTAGTGCTGCCGGTTATGGAATATGGAGTAGCATGCTGGGACCCGTATAGAGCTAACCAAATCGATCCATTAGAAAAAATACAGAAGAGGGCAATAAAATTCATAAAAAGAGGCAAGTATTTTGGGCCTATAAAAGGAGATGAGACTAAATGGGGGGAATTAAGAATTAGGCGTAAAAAACATAGGTTGGTAGCATTATTCAAAGCTAAAGCTGGTGTAAAGGCATGGGTGGACGTTGGTGTAAGGTTAGATAATCCGGATTATTATGGACGAAACGATCATAGGTATAAAATTAAGGGTAGAAGATACAGAACCGACGTAGGAAAATTTTCTTTTGTTAATAGAACCATTGAAGAATGGAATGAATTGCCTGTAGCAGTCTTTCAGGGCTGTCCCCTGTCGCTGAAGAAATTTAGAAAAAATCTAGATAGTTTAAGGTAAAACTTTTAAATTATAATGGTATATAATATGTAAATAGAGAATTATATAGATATGTTTTAAGTTACTAAAGTTAAAATAATATTATATTTGTATTGTTTATTGTGTTAATGTTGTAAATCTAGTATTTGTAATTTGATCTGTATTCTTAACTCTGCCACCGGGTAGTACCCAATTGCAGTGAATAAATACATACATACATACATACATACATACATACATACATACATACATACATACATACATACATACATACATACATACATACATACATACATACATACATACATACATACATACATACATACATACATACATACATACATACATACATACATACATACATACATACATACATACATACATACATACATACATACATACATACATACATACATACATACATACATACATACATACATACATACATACATACATACATACATACATACATACATACATACATACATACATACATACATACATACATACATACATACATACATACATACATACATACATACATACATACATACATACATACATACATACATACATACATACATACATACATACATACATACATACATACATACATACATACATACATACATACATACATACATACATACATACATACATACATACATACATACATACATACATACATACATACATACATACATACATACATTTCATTCATCATCCGAAATGACTAAACGTTGGAGGACATTGGCCAGGCTCTGTATCGTGGTGGTATTGTCACGTTTAAGAGGTCCCTAGTTCTAATCTCGGTCAGGGTGATAGTTTTTTATCCTGAAAGATGAATGTCTGGTAACCCTAAGCTCTATTTCACCTGCACTCATTTCGACATAATTTCATCTATCGTCCGATATGATCTAACTCGAGGAAATCGATTTAAAAAAGAAAGAAAGAACTGCTGCGAGAGCTATATCACAGGAAAATAGTTGGTCATCAACAGCGTAGCTTTTTAGGTGACATTCCTCTTTCAGGATAAGTGAAAACCCTGGGAAAAACCTTGTCACCTCTCAAATGTGACAGGCTGCCAACTACATTAGAGTCGGACACGTAGAGTTTGTGGTAACTTACCTGAGGTAGACAAGGGTTACGCGATGTCTTAGCAGTTCAATAAGCTATCCCAGGTCTTATTATTAACCTGTTGCATTAACAACTGAAGGACAGTATTTATTGGTCAGTTTTAATTCAATTGTTTTTGGGTGTTGGTAGAGGATTAACAATGGTTTGGGGTAGAGACAAATGCGCAGTTACTGCGATACTTTTAGAGGTGGTTTCCCACCGAAAAACAAGCGGCCACCTGCTACTCAACGTATTTCTGTCTCTATCTTTCTCACCTCTTATATGCTTACAACAAGATCACTGCCCTCGGACACCTTCCTTGTTTTTCTACCCTTTGGCAAAATGTCACATCCTTGCAACTCCGGCAATGACCGCTGGCTAAGCGAACTGCCTTTCAAATCACTTCAAAGTTGAAATATAAGTAACCTGTTTGAATTTATTAACTGAACAACTTACTGAGGATGTCGACGATGCCTTCCTCTTGTGCAACTGGTCTATGTTCTGGATATGTAGAACGCTTTCATTACACATTCTTTTTTTTTTCCTTGCTTGCATCACGAGTAATTGTTTTGGTTCTTTGAGAGTTCTTGCAGTGCAAGATGCAGCACTTCAATCTTCCTGCTAAGCCAAGCGTTTAGTAATGCACACTTTCAAATTCCTTGAAAGTACTGCATTTGGCTTCGTGATTTGATAGATTTGTGGATCATTATATAGTTACGGTTATGATTTTGAAGATAAATGCGGGGTGACATGAACCAGTTCAGTTCAGGAAATGTTATGTAAACAACTCATGCCTCTCACTGCTGCAGAAGACAAGATGTAAGAAAATCTAACCTGACACTTGTTGCTGAGTTACAAGACAAAATGTAACTTTACAGAAATTGTTCAAAATGACCTTCTTCTGTGTCCTATGCTATCGGTACTCTGTTACGAATTCCTGAAGTGTCTCTAAGACTCTCAAAGTTAGGTACAGGAAGTCGCCCTCCCAAAAAAATAAAAGAAACCCTAAGATCTTTTTAAATGTCTTCAGATGAAATGCACTGTACTAAAACAGCCATTCAATGTGTCCACTAGACAACGGCATCTACTCGAACATTTATCATTGAAGAAATTACACATATCCAAAGAAATGAGCTAGCACACCATCTTGTAAAAACCACATTGGTTGGACGACGCTCGGATACACATATCAGTTAAATGATGCAGCTCATTTCTAAGAATCTGTAGATATATCTCTATACATAGGTGCAAAACAATGAAGCATGGACCAATCAGGTGAGGGCGAATGGTTTCAGCCCTTATCATCCTCGCTAGAGAATATAGTGCAAACTGATAAATTCATGAACGTAGCACAATTCTCTAACATACGATGGTACAAAAAATGTTGACTCTTAAATTCCTAATTTAAATTTTACACCCCCTGAAGGTAGTAATACAAAATCTCCGAGATGGTCTCCTCACTACATTTTCCCTTACTACAGTGCACCTTGTTCTATATTGATGCGTTTCCATGTACAGTAAAACCTCGTTAACCCGGGTCTGTTTTGAAAAAAAAAACAATGTTTTTATTGTATTACTTTTCAGACGATACATTGCTATTTTCAGCAGTTATATTACTCGAATTCTCTTGCCAGTGGGCGAATCCATTGCACTCACCCTATCTGTTTGGGGTCACGGTAGAAGAGAAACTGATAAAGTGATGTAAAAAATTGTGTGATTTGTCAGAAAACAAGATATAAGAAGAAAAATAAGTGTGGAATAAGATCTTAAAGACATTTTAAAAATATTTAGGGCTGCTCCGATATTGATGCAGACATTAACAATGACGGAGGTTATAAACCAATAGCAGAGGAAGGCATTATTGCATCATGCATTGTTACTGAAAATGAAAATAAAGAATATTTAGGTTCAGACAGTGTTGATGAACCAGCTGTGGTTATGACCCACACAAGCAGTAACAAACATATACCGCAGTAATGTATTTAAAAGGATTAATCCTTTAAGGATTAATTCCTCAATATAAAATTTACATTAAAGAATAATCAGCGATGAAATCCTGGTATTTATGTACTTACAATAGTAAGTCGCCACATATGTTTATCTCGAATATGAGAACTCTAAGGGGTCTACCGGGAAAATATAATGAGTCAATTGGAGAATTTAATATCAAGAAGGCACGCTGGCCATGGTATCTCAAGGGGTTAGAGCGACTGGACGGAAACCAGGAGATCCGCGGTTCAAATCCCGGCCGTGGCATTGAATTTTTCAGTTGGCTCTAATTAATTTGAACATAGAGAAATTGAAGTTTTATTTCAAGAGCAAGACAAATGAACGTCTAATGCTAAAGCGGATATGAGATAAGCGATACACTAAACTGAGACAGTAGAAGCTCGCTGTCTTTTTTACTACCGACTAGTTTGTAGTACAGTACAAATACATAGACTATTACAGTACATACAGTGTATGTGTTTTTAGGTGAAAGTGTACCAATAGTAATTCATAAACTACATTAAAATGTTTCAGTGGTGTTAAGTTATAGTTTTTCCGTCTTTCTATGGATAACCCAGGTTTTCGTTGACTCGGATCGACCCTAGTCCCAGTTGATCACCAACTCGTTCTTCATGGTCAGTGCTTCCCACTTCTCTGAATAAGCTTCTCTCTCTCTCTCTCTCTCTCTCTCTCTCTCTCTCTCTCTCCCTCTCTCTCTCAACGTACTCGTGATTCATCCCCATTTGCGACAGCATACATGTAGAGCATGTGGCCTTCTATACCTTACAGCAAACAGCCAAATAAAAGCATTCATTGGACAACAATTTAGTTCAGAACAATGTTCAAGAGCTGTTTTAGACATTTGACAGTAAAGGTTGACCTTTTAATAGTCCACAACTGTATTAAAAGTAGAAAATTCTTTCACTCAGTTCTTAAAATAGTTTAACAGGTCGTTAATGCCAAATTTGATTCCTTATAGAATGTGACAATCATCTCCTTCAAGAAGGCCGTGAACCTGATTATAATATTTGTACAATCAACATTTCAGTTTTCTTAAAAATGACTAGGTTTAGAAAAAGTTGTAATCTATTAATAAGTTAATAAAATTTTTGTTGGGTTATTTTCATCGTTTTAGTAGGGAGTTCTTGCCCATATTCAAACGTTAGGGTTACGTGAGCGATGTTCTGCACATGCACACGTTTACTGTAAACAGATTACCGATAATCGGACACGTTATAATTCACCATTTAACGTGAGGCTTCACGGTTAGCATTTCTCTTACAAAATGACCCAAGAAAGATAACACTTTACCATTAATGATGATCTAATATTGATGCGGTAAGTAATCTCAACCAACCCATATGAAGATCCAACTGAATGGAATGAAGTAGTTGCAAATATGGTAGCTGCAACTGGAGAAAGGTTTTCCTTCCGTACAATAAAGGAGCAAATGTATCACCTTCTCAAGCTGTACCATCTTCCTAAAAGACCCAAAAATGTCTTATAATTGCTCCCTTTAATGGTACAGATATGCATAATATTGTAATTTATTTCTTTTAGGTTAGTCAGATTTGTTAATAAGTGAACTGTACTTCTATATATTATATTCATCATTTCATTGGCTATTGCTGATAAATATTGTGACTTTGTGAGTTCATGAAATATAAAGTCCAGGTTACAAACACAAAAAATCACTTTATTTCCGTAGAAATACGCTTCGTACACATACACAATACAACATACAAGGTCAACAAACTCAGCTGCTTACCCGTACGCGTTCAATTACCGACTGACTCTTCTTTCGCATCGCATCGCAGGTACTGGCAGGCTGTGTTAGCCCGAAGATTGTTGCTGTGTGCCCACCCAGGATAGGGTTTAACCACAGATAGGATTTTCTTTTCGGGATGATTTAGGATGGCTGTTTTTGTTTGAGGATGGTGGATTGATTTCGAGGTAGTTTAGTACTCCTCTAGAAGGATAGAATGCTTTCCTTTAGCATCCTGGCGTTGAAGGATTTATTTTGATTTTGAATTGAGTTTGTTAATCTTGGGACCGACAACTGTTGGTAGATTATGGGAGCTCAGCTTTGCTGCTGCTGGAATTGCTCCGTGGTTACCTCGGATGCCCGCAAGCCATGCGGGGGAACCGGAATGTCGGCGACGACGTCTGGTGGGATCATAATCACCAAGAGATCTTACCAGGGCACTTCTGTGCAAAGGTAACTGTTCGTATAATTTTGTAGCCCGGCGCCTAATTTCATCCTCCACGTATGAAAGACCCGAGGCTTCATGGAGGAACCTTACTGGGAAGAATCGGCCTACTGAGTAGATGGACCTAAGTCCTCTATTCTGAGCGCGTTGAAGATATGCCAGCCAGGAATCTACGGCCATGCCCCAGACCTCGCAGGCATATAGCATCAACGGGACTATAAGAGCTCGAAAGAGGTATAGCTTTACGCGGACTGGCATCGATCGAGAACCCAACATAGGATACAGGGAAGCAATAGCTCCCTGAACCCTCGCCGATAGTTCCCTGATGTGTCGACGGAAAGTCAGACCCTTGTCTAGCTCTACTCCAAAGTATTTCTATCCTTCGACCGACTCCTCTTTGGCGGTTGGGCTGCCTTTTTATAGTTTTTCTAACATTCTAGAAATTTCTCAAACAATCGAGAACCGGTTAGAACAAAGGCGAACTCCTGGAAATCCGTCTCCTCCCGCCCACCATTTCGGCGAGCTTTTATCTCCGCACTGCACTGCCGTCTCTTTGATCTCGTTGCCCGCGCCGCCTCCAATCAACAATGGCCTGGCGACAATATGAAGAAGATACTCCAAAAATTGCTTCCAAATTAGACAGCGAGCTGGGATATTCTGGGCGCCGATGATATACACTCCTGAAATAGTACAACATAACCTAATGTATATCCATACGAACGATGTAAATTATTTATTCAAACTTATCTCTAGCAGAATATCGTTCTTATTACAATTCTAGGTGGTATATTAAAGCCTCTACTAGCCCTCGTAGAGCCATTTTATCAAAACGAAAATATAGTCGGCATTCTTCATCTGTAAATGGATTTAAATTTAGTCTCCGAATTGTCACGCCTCCTTGGGGGATATTTCTTTGTCCGTTAATATTATGAATTATCATACCTTCCAATAACTCATCGTCAGTGCCACCGAACGGTGCGATATCAAGTAATTGCTACATTCTCTGTTCATTAACGTACCGTATCCAATGACTCAGTAATATACACTACAATATATACTGTATTAAAGTCACACGACAATAGCCGATACCGTATCAGAAAACACGCTGTGGCAAAAACTCTCTATTTCCACTGCCTCCCTTACGTATAATGTTGTGCTGTTCTGAAAGTAATGTTGCTACGTAAGACAAGTGAACATCGCAACCTGATGAATATCACGACCTCGGGAAATATAAAGTAATAGTATATATTTATATATAAGGTATAATATAAGTATATCTATAAATATTTATGACTGTCTAAATATAGTGTATAATGTTAAAAGGATTCTGTTTTGTTATAGGTCTCGGCCAGCGGCCTCGTTTTCGAAATTACACCTGTACATAAAAATAAACATTACTTTTAAATCTCGCATCACAAGTAACTGTAAGGTCGCAGAAAAACGGGAATGTTTGAAACGGGTAGTGGCAGCTATGAGCCATTTAAATGACGTCATTATTTAAGATGGTACATTCCAACATGGTTTCTTAAATGAGAAGTTGCAAGGTTACCATTACGTAAGAATAAATATTTTCTTACATTACTCTTAGTTTTATTAGACTGCAGAAATATTTCCGCTTTTTGTGTCTCACTCTATATTTTATTGTTTTGATTTTTGAAAAAATTCTCACATCCAAATGCATGTATATTTTGTAAGTTATATTTTACTAAATTTTTACAGAGAAATTTAATGGAAATTAATTATTCTTTCACACTGGCCGTGTGTAGGCTAAATTGTGGAAACGTAGAGTCAGACTGTGCTATGTCAATGCCATAGCCGGGATTTGAACCACGGATCTTCTGGTTTCCGTCCAGCCGCACTACCATTGTGCTACTATGGCCAACGTGCCGATATGACATTAAATTCTCCTACTGACTCGTATTTTCCCGGTAAACCAGTAGGAGTTCTCATAAACAAATGAGATAACTACCTTAATGGCGACTTACTATGCTGTAAGTACTTTAAGGCCCGGGCTTTATAGTTCGGACCACTATTAGGTTAATTAATGGAAATTAATTATTCTTTCACACTGGCCGTGTGTAGGCTAAATTGTGGAAACGTAGAGTCAGACTGAAAAATTCAATGCCATAGCCGGGATTTGAACCACGGATCTTCTGGTTTCCACTTAGTGGTTTACCGGGAAAATACGAGCCAGTTGGAGAATTTAATGTCATATCGGCACGTTGGCCATAGTAGCACACTGGTAGTGCGGCTGGACGGAAACCAGAAGATCCGTGGTTCAAATCCCGGCTATGGCATTGAATTTTTCAGTCTGACTCTCCGTTTTCAGAGAAATTTAAGTTTTTATATACATTTTCTTCTCATAGTAAGTTTGAATATAACTGCGTATAAAAATTTTACTATATATTTGGAATATATGTTGTGCTTAGGTATATTGAAATGATAAATACAAAGTGGAATAAGGCGTCTGTATTTAGCATAACGCACTGAAGTAACATGCCTGACAACAACATCGTTATGACGTGAACTCTCGAATCAGTAAATGTCAGTTTCTCACGAGAGTGATTATCGACAGGCCCCGATTTTTAAAATTGCAGTAGACGAAACATCTGGCATCACTATCTCCAACCGAGCACAGCACAACAGTCCACAACAATAACTTCCATTTATAGAAGTATACCATAAGAAAGAAACATTCAGTTTTGTCAAATAAACTAGCTTTTAGCATGGATTACTAATATTAAATATATAAGTCATTGCTACTTATTTAAGGCACTTAAAAACCCTTAAAAGTAGAGACCTTTTAGGTAGAAAGCAAAATATAGAACTTATAAATAAGTAATATAAACATAGGGATTCCTTATTTTCTGTTAAGATGTAATATACCATGGCATCGTTTACTTCTGTCATTGTACTTTAAACTTTTATGCCTGATTTCGCCAACAGATGTTAAAATCGACGTTAACAAATGTAACGTAACAATTGTCACAGCGCTAACAAAGCTTTTAAATTTCTTGCATTTCCCAACCTGTTTTCTGAAAAAGTTAACAAACACGTGTTAGCGGCTAGAAACTTGTAAATATTACAGCTATAGACGAGTCGTATTACTTTCTGAACGTACTGCGATGCGCTTTTGTTTTCATTTACATAATTCAGTGAATTATAAAATCACAAAGTTATTAATACTTGAAGCAAAGGCGATATCGGTATATTCCTTTCGATGCATGTTCTAACTCAGTATTACGTAAATTTAAAACGAGGAGCGAAGGACAAGTGACGAGTGACTTGAACGTTTCAAGACGGGAGGTGGACAATGTATTATCCACACAATTCAGTGAATTATAAAATCGCAAAGTTATTAATACTTGAAGCAAAGACGAGATCGGTATATTCCTTTCGATGCATGTTCTGACCTCTCTTGTACTTTCGCAGTAACCTTCATAACAACTTGTTTGGACAGTCTATACCTCTGTAGAAAATGTTCTTCTGATAGCTCCTCAAGATCATTTCTCCTCATAGGCCGTACTCTATTACGAATGCCATTTAGACGGTCTTAAATGTAGCAAATCGACATCAACAGCTGCGTTCACGGCCGCCATCTTGAGTATTTACAATTGTTAAGGACGTAACACCAGAAATATGTCTTGTTAGTTTAACAAAGGATTTAACACGAGTGTTAAGGTGACACTTGTTGGTGAAATGGAATTTTTGTTATAGCTATTGCTCAACTCGTGTTAAGTCTTAACATCTGTTGGTGAAGTAGGACGTAGACGTGATTTAAAATTAGATCATAACCCTACATTAAACAAATATTTTACGTACTTCTTGTTTGTCCTAATTTTGCTCTTCAAATTTCTTCCCATTTCAAATATTCCACTATGGATAAATGCCCAGTTGGCTCTTTGGGATATGCATATGGGCTAGAGGCATATGAAGCAGAGATTGTATTATCACTGCTTCTTTTCGAGTGATTTGTGCCCGGAGAAATGAAGTGTTATTATCACTACGTTTCCATGGAGAATTAAAATCGACCTGAGTTCTCATTTCAGAATGAATACGGGGATTCAGATCTTAATGAACCTTCGATCCCATTCCATACTCTTAAAAAGTGGGAAGAGATCAAAGTTGTGCTGTGTGAAAGATGATACCTTCAGCTAAACCCTTTGTAAACATTGCACGATCGTCAATTTGTTCTTTTTATTGACGCAGCTCTTATAATAAAACACAACTGAACTTCAGTTGTTTCTATAGCTTCTAATTTGATTTCTCAAGCACATTTACTAACCTCAAAACCTGCGTAACAATATATTATAGAGGTTCGCCAACGTAAACCAATTCGAACAACATAAAAGCCTCACTTATTTATTCTCGAGACGTGTGTAACCAAATCGATCTCAGTACCAATTGAATCTAATTTAGAAACGCGGATGTTATTCAATATAAGATTAGAATCAAATCGATTTCAATTCTCCATGGAAATGGAGTGTATGCAGCAGACAAAACGAAGCGGTGAAAGCAAGCCTTTGACAGCAGTAGTGCCAACACAACACGCAAATACTTCTAAGCACTAGGATTCTATATGCCGTTATTTTGGGTTATAACTCTTTTAGTTACTGTGCGTTAACGGTTACATATATCATATTATGGTTTGCCGCGTTCACAATTACATTATATTATTGGTTACCAGAAACAAGTTAAAACACACAATTCAATATGAACGATGCCGATATAGACCTGCTTTGTAACTTGATACAATCTAAAACAAAATTCTATCTGTGCCAAAAGTGATTGTTGAGGTAAATTAGAATCGCGTTTGCAACTTCATTCTTACGTAAGTAACATTTTTTTACAAATGTACTGGATTATTCGGGTACCTAAATATAAAGTGATTATTAGTTAATGTCCTCCAGTGTTACGTCATATCGGATGATGAATGTAATGATGTTCAAGTGAGATCAGGGCACATAGAACTTAGAGCTACCAGACGTTCACCTTTCAGAATAGGGGAAAACCATATCACCCTGACCGAGATTAGAACTAGGGACCTCTTGAAAGTGACTACCACCACGATACAGTGACGGGCCAATGTCCTCCAACATTAAGTCATATCGGACAAAGAATGAAATGATGTTCAAATGAGTCCGAGGTACATAGAGCTTAGTTACAGATATTCATCTTTCAGGATAAGGGAAAACCGTATCACCCTGACCGAGATTAGAACTAGGGACCTCTTGAACGTGTCACTAGCACCACGCTATAGAGACGGGACAATGTCCTCCAACATTAACTCATATCGGACAAAGAATGAAATGATGTTCAAATGAGTCGGAGATACATAGAACTTAGTTACCAGACATTCATCTTTCAGGATAAGGGAAAATCTTATCACCCTGACCGAGATTAGAACTAGGGACCTCTTGAACGTGTCACTAGCACCACGCTATAGAGACGGGACAATGTCCTCAAACGTTAAATCATATCGGACGATGAATGAAATTATGTTCAAATGAGTGCAGAGTACATAGTGCATAGAGTTACCAGACATTCATCTTTCAGGTAAATGTAGACAAAACAAAAGTGGTCAAATTTATAACCTGTCGTACGTCACATACTGAAATATAAATCGGGATTAATGATATGTTATTAGAAGAAATTGACAGCATAAAATTTCTGGGCCTTCAAGTGGACAGATGTTTAGACTGGAAAGCTCACATAAATTATATCTTACCTAAACTCAGCTCTGCCTGTTATGCTATCCGAGAGCTGGTTAATGTGAGTTCTATTGACACACTTAAATTAGTATATTATGCATACTTTAACTCTATTATAGAATATGGAATATTATTATGGGGCAACTCAGTAGACAGTAAAAAAGTATTTCTTATGCAAAAGAGGGTTAAAAGAATCATTACTAACACCCACACCAGATGCTCCTGTAAAGATCTTTTTACAAGATTGAAGATATTAACGCTTCCTTGCATGTATATATTCTCGATCCTAAAATTCTTTGTAAGCAATCGTGCCTTATTTGCAACAAATAATGTAATTCACAAAATAAACACTATACAAAGTATAATATCCATTATCCCAGTGCTAAAATTTCTTGCTTCCAGAAAGGTGTGTATTGTAAAACTATCAAAATATTTGGCGCACTTCCTGATGTTCTTAAAGAAAAAATTGATAATTTCGGTGCTTTTAAAAAAGCTGTTAGAGAGTACCTTTGCTCAAAATCTTTTTATTCTGTACAAATTTATCTGAATGACAAATTATCCTGATAATGCTTCTGTAGCTCTATAAGTACTATCTAACTATTCCAATGACAAATCATTACTTAGAAATATTTGATACAAGTTGAAAGTTTATTTTTAATGTGTATGTATTTAAGAAATAACAAGAATGGTATCCATTGCAAAAAGGTTGAGACGTACTGTCATAAGCCAAGTGAAAGTTGGTTTAAAAAGTGTTTCATTTTGTATCATATATAATCATCCGTGATTTGTTTTCCATATTGTTGTTCATATTGCCCGTGTACTATAATATGTGTCTTATGTTCACTTTTGTACATATATATGCTATTAAACTTTATACCTCTAGACATGTTCAATGTTCACAGCCTTTACTGGCTACAAGTGAACCTACTGAACGCAAATCAATCTAATCTAATCTAATCAGGATAAGGGAAAACCTTATCACTTTGACAGAGATTAGAACTAGGGACCTCTTGCACGTGACGCTACCAGCACGTCACAGAGACGGGTCAATGTTCTAAAAAATTAAGGCATATCGGATGATGAATGAAATGAGATGCAAATGAGTCCAGGGCACATAGAGCTCAGTTATCAGACATTCATCTTTCAGGATAAGGGAAACCCTATCAGCATAACCGAGATTAAAACTAGGGACCTCTTGAACTTAAGAGAGACACCTATTACTACGCAACAGAGGTGGGCTGTAAATTCATACAGATATATCAAAGAAAAGTGTATCTTTGTTTCCAACGTGAACATGACTGAATTTATGTATAACAATTTAAAACATTCTCATAAGAAGTTGTATATAAAACATAATAATAATCATTTTTAGAGACCATATTCCTAGAAAAGGGAAGCATCGACGTCCAAACACATATTATGGTATGAAATATAAAATATTCAGGTAATTCCAGTTATACTGCAGATTATTATTACTCATTGTTGTCTACTGATGGTATATTGGATCGTCAATATCAACCATGATCTCTTGAAAGGAAAGAAATTTGCGTAACGAGTTAGTACTCCAGATAAGCGATACTAATGCACACGCAGTGAACGTCGCCAAAACTCAGTAATCGTTTACGTTACTTTTATAACTTTAAACGGGATTACTAATCTATCTCACTTTGTTTTGGTAACCGTCATACACTTTGTATTCCTTACTTTTGTAACCGTTATTGGCTGTCTCCATTATTTCAGTAACCCTAATAGTGCAAGGTGAGGTAAAGGGAATCAAACCTGAGCCAACCAGCTCGGTTACAAGGTAATCATCTGCCCATTCTACAGCAGTCAGTGATGAATCCTCCACCTCTCGTTGGTCGCCTGCGCAACCAGCAGGTCCAGTAAATCCAGGTCAGAGACAGCACACCAGCAACATCTGCAGTGACCTCCAGGTCACATCAATACACTCACTCTCCAAGGTCAAAACCAGCATCCGAAACAACCTACTTCAGCTTCCACAATATCTTCTCTCTTCACTAACGTTAACCTCACAAAGAAGTAAAAAATGTCTAACCTTTTCCTTTACCATCACTTTTCTAAATGGCAACATGTAATACGATCGGTTCGTTACAGCAATTAGAGGAAGGTGACTACATGTCAAGATATGAACACAGTAAAAAGTTTCTCAGAAAAGGTCCATATATATATATACACCTCTACAGGATAAGCTAAAAAAGAGAAGTGCAATAAAAAGTAAACGAGGGCTGTTCAATAAAGAATCATCACAATTTTTTTTTTTTTTTTTTTTTTTTTTGACAACGTACCTTTACTCTTCCTCATAATTTTGATGGTTCTTCTCAAAATAGTCTCCCCTGAATGCGATGCACTTGTCCCAGAGTTTCTGCCAGTCTTCAAAGACATGCTGGAAACCATTTTTTGAGAGATCCTTCAAAATCACCTCCGCAGCCTTCACCACTGATTCTGATGATGGATAATGCCTCCCACGAAGGCGTTTCTTCAAGTTAGGGAATAGAAAACAGTCACATGGGGCTAAATTCGGACTATAGAGGGGGTGAGGATGGCAATATGTATGTATTTATTCACTGCAATTGGGTACTACCCGGTGGCAGAGTTAAGAATACAGATCAAATTACAAATACTAGATTTACAACAATAACACAGTAAACAATACAAACATGATATTATTTTACTTTAGTCACTTCAAACATATCTACTTTCTTCTCTATTTACATATTATATACCATTATAATTTAAAAGTTAAACTATAAACCATCTTGATTTTTTCTAAATTTCTTCAGCGACAGGGGACAGCCCTGAAAGACTGCTACAGGCAATTCATTCCATTCTTCAATAGTTCTATTAACAAAAGAAAATTTTCCTACGTCGGATTATCTAACCTTACACTAACGTCCACCCAATGCCTTTACACCAGCATTAGCTTTGAATAATGCTACCAACCTATGTTGTTTACGCCTAATTTTTAATTCCTCCCATTTAGTCTCATCTCCTTTTATAGGCCCAAAATACTTGCCTCTTTTTATGAATTTTATTGCCCTCTTCTGTATTTTTTCTAATGGATCGATTTGGTTAGCTCTATACGGGTCCCAGCATGCTACTCCATATTCCATAACAGGCCGCACTAAGGCCTTGTAGGCAATTTCCCTGGACCTAGCGCTCCCCTTTTTCAATATTCTCATTACGAAATGTAATGCCTTCCACGCATTCCTAGATGTGGAATTTACTTGTTCGTCCCATCCAGCGGCCGCACATTAACGTGTTGCAGCATCCAGCCTGCTTCTCTGAAATGTGGTCTTTTGCGCCTGATATGGACTTGCAATATTTTCAGGACATCCCTGTATTATTATCCAGTTACTGATGTGTGTGCAGGTACAATATGCTGATAAACCATTCCATGAATATCAAAGAATGAGATGGCCATAACTTTCCTAGCAGAAGCAACCACTTTTGCTTTTTTTGGGGCGTTCGTGATGAAGGAGATTTCCACACTGAGCTTTGCTGTTTGTTCTTAGGATCAAAATGATTTAGCCAAATTTTATCAGCAGTGATTACGTTTGAAAGAAATTCCGGATCTTCCTTTAACATCAACTTTAACTGCATGCAGGCCTGCATGCGAATGTTCTTTTGTTCGGGAATCAACAGTCTTGGAACCCATCGCGTACAAACACGTCTTATGTGTAATGTTTCTGTCACCAACGTGTGGGTGGCACCCAATGAAATGTTCAGTATTTCAGAAAGTGATCTTAGGGTAATTCGTCGATCCTCTCTCACAATGGCAGCAGCAGTGTTGATGTTTTCTTCCGTAAGAGCAGTAACTGGAGCACCGGGTCCACCTTCCTTTGAAATTGTCTCCCCTCTATAAACATTTTAAACCACCTTCGAGCTGTGCTGTAGGGATGAGCAGACTCTCCATAGGCCTCCTGTAACAATGTATAGGCCTAAACTGAAGATTTATGGAGATGAAAGAAGAATTTCAAAGCATATTGTTCCTGGCATGTTACCTCATGGTATCATCACCACATGCCTCCCTCAACTGGCGATCAATTTATCGCACATGATTTCCATGACACATCAATGGTACCATCACCACATGCCTCCCTCAACTGGCGATCAATTTATCGCATATGAAATCCATGACACATCAATGGTACCATCACCACATGCCTCCCTCAACTGGCGATCAATTTATCGCATATGAAATCCATGACACGTCAATGGTATCATCACCACATGCCTCCCTCAACTGGCGATCAATTTATCGCATGTGAAATCCATGACACATCAATGGTATCATCACCACATGCCTCTCTCAACTGGCGATCAATTTATCGCATGTGAAATCCATGACACATCAATGGTATCATCACCACATGCCTCTCTCAACTGGCGATCAATTTATCGCACATGAAATCCATGACACATCAATGGTATCATCACCACATGCCTTTCTCAACTGGCGATCAATTTATCGCATGTGAAATCCATGACACATCAATGGTATCATCACCACATGCCTCTCTCAACTGACGATCAATTTATCGCACATGAAATCCATGACACGTCAGTGGTATCATCACCACATGCCTCTCTCAACTGGCGATCAATTTATCGCACATGAAATCCATGACACGTCAGTGGTATCATCACCACATGCCTCTCTCAACTGGCGATCAATTTATCGCACATGAAATCCATGACACATCAATGGTACTATCACCACATGCCTTTCGCAACTGGCGATCAATTTATCGCACATGAAATCCATGACACGTCAGTGGTATCATCACCACATGCCTCTCTCAACTGGCGATCAATTTATCGCACATGAAATCCATGACACATCAAAGGTCCATCATCACATGCCTCTCTCAACTGGTGATCAATTTATCGCACATGAAATCCATGACGCATCAATGGTATCATCACCACATGCCTCTCTCAACTGGTGATCAATTTATCGCACATGAAATCCATGACACATCAATGGTACCATCACCACATGTCTCTCTCAACTGGCGATCAATTTATCGCACATGAAATCCATGACACATCAATGGTACAATCACCACATACCTCTCTCAACTGGCGATCAATTTATCGCAAATGAAATCCATGACACATCAGTGGTATCATCACCACATGCCTCTCTCAACTGGCGATCAATTTATCGCAGATGAAATCCATGACACATCAATGGTACCATCACCACATACCCCTCTCAACTGGCGATCAATTTATCGCACATGAAATCCATGGCACATCAATGGTACCTTCACCACATACCTCTCTCAACTGGTGATCAATTTATCGCACATGAAATCCATGACACATCAATGGTACCATCACCACATACCCCTCTCAACTGGCGATCAATTTATCGCACATGAAATCCATGGCACATCAATGGTACCTTCACCACATACCTCTCTCAACTGGTGATCAATTTATCGCAGATGAAATCCATGACACATCAATGGTACCATCACCACATACCCCTCTCAACTGGCGATCAATTTATCGCACATGAAATCCATGGCACATCAATGGTACCTTCACCACATACCTCCCTCAACTGGCGATCAATTTATCGCACATGAAATCCATGACACATCAATGGTACCATCACCACATGCCTCCCTCAACTGGCGATCAATTTATCGCACATGAAATTAATGACACATCAATGGTACCATCACCACATGCCTCTCTCAACTGGCGATCAATTTATCGCACATGAAATCCATGACACATCAATGGTATCATCACCACATGCCTCTCTCAACTGGCGATCAATTTCAATAGGTGTGACACCACGAAAATGGAGAAAACAACTGAATACATTGTTCTTGCAATGAAAACGTCGCCATTTTAAGTATCAAAGCAGTCCTAAATCTCGTCGCTGCCACTAAAGTTATGTGCATTGTAGAGTGCTGCTATCTGTGTTAGACATTCACAAAAAAAAAATCCTATCTGGTCCCTATCCTGAAAAAAATATATAAGTTGAACGCACCTCGTGTGTGTTGTTACATAATTATGAAAATCTCATTAGAACACTATTTTTGTGAAATTAAATAATCTTTTTGTCATTAAACCTGTCATGACATTCTTTGTCAGTAATTTAAATTTACAATTACTAGGTGTATACTTCTCCGAACTGAAAATCACAGTTCCTTGTATTTATTTCTTTGTTCATTTACTTGTATTTCCTGTTTATGGAAAGAGTATACAAGTTTGAAGTTGTCGCAAAAAAAGACTAACGACAAGAAAACGTCATAAAGATTTATATGTATTACAACCAATCAGGACCGGTATTATAAACGTAGTGTGACTGGAAGTTTATTAAACCAAACCAAAAGTTTCGCTTCAGGCGTCGTTATATAACTCTGGTCAAGCTAAACCGTAGTGTGATGTTGTAACACCTGAACATCGAAAAAAAGGGCGACCATCTTCTGTATAACATTAATAACAGAGGAAACCTTTCTTTACCGCAAAAAATGTTTTTGGAATACCAGTCAATTTATAAAAAGATTAAAATATACTGTAACAATGAATATTGATGTTGAAAATTAAATGTAACAGACTAACGTTAAATATACATGGCAGGTTATCATTCATAGTAAAAAATAGTGACGTTGCACTAGTGGACCTTGTAGTAATTTACGTCCATTCACCATTTTGCTTCACATACTAAACAAAGTCAGGTATATTCATTTGACATTTTATTTTCATTCACATTTTACAAATCGATCACCAAAATGTTCTTCTATCGACTTGAAGTTGATCATGGCCTAATGGAACACATTCTCGCACGTATACAGATGGCCAAGCGACAGGCAAATGTTTCCACTGAAGCTTGTTTGCTCCTGTGATGCATGGCTGTTATATTTACGTTTATTTATAAGTAATTATTGTTGTTTTAGTATAAAACCAATAAAACGTCATAGGGTTTGACCTTTTATACCTTCTCGTTCCAATCTGCATCCGATTTTGACTTTAGGAGTGTATTTTGTAGGCATTAATCTCATTGAAAATTCATGATCAGGTGTATTTAAGAAAGTTCTCAGACTTCGAGGTCTTGGATTACACTGGGCAACAAAAAATAATTTTTGAATGTTTCGTGCACTTCATGAGGTAATTCTTACTAATTTTGGGTTGAGAAAAACAAATATGATAATGAAAAATTTTATAAGCTCTAGTTTCTATGATATACACAAGGTGAAAGTATTACACATTAACGGATTGAGAGAAAGGGATAAATTTTAATTACATACATGACAACAATGAAAGTGCATTTGAATATTTAACTGGTAATTACATACTAAGAGTTCTAAATTGCTGGTAAAATACTTCGCTGATAGTCGTGTCTGAAGAGAATCATGTGGTGGCCTATTGACTTCGTCGTCTTTTAGCTTGCTTCTTGTGATGGAGTTCCGCAGAATCCCTAACAGTAATCCGCAAGCATTACTTCTTTCCAACGGCCCTGATATATTTGTTCCATAACAGAAATGTCCTGATGGAATCTCTCCCCATGTTCATCACTAACAGCTCCACAACTAGGAGGGAAAAAGTCTAGGTGGGAGTGGAGAAAATGGATCTTAAGGGACATGTTGCATCCAAGGTTACGGTATTTTTGCAGTATCACTGTCACCAAATGCTTGTAGTTGTCATCTCTTTTGTTGCCTAAAAATCCATGAACAACACCCTTGAAGGCTTTCTAAGCTTCCTTTTGTTCTCCCTCCAAAATTTGGACAAATGCAGATTCCTTTACAAGTTCTCTTATTTGTGGTCCGACAAAAATACCTTCCTTAACTTTTGCATCACTTAATTTCAAAAATTCCTGCCTGATTGTGCTATTTTATTGAACATGTGTGCCAACTTCCAGAAACATCCCCCAAATTTAAAATCTTCACTCTAAAAATTGAAATGTCACTTTATCTTCAAAACAAGAGCTAATCTATCATTTTTATGGTGGTTTTTAATTCGGCAGATGGAAAAACATATAAATTCACTATTTTTAAGCCCGAAACTGCCCGCCTTGGTAGCATGTCTGCATCACGTTCAAGAGGTCCCGAGTTCAACTCTCGGTCAGGGTGAGTTACCTGGATAAGGTTTTTCCAGGGTTTTCCCTTATCCTAAAAGACGAATATCGGGTAACTCTAAGCCCTATGGACCCTGGGTTCATTTGAGCATCATTTCACCCATTTCATTCATCGTCCGATATGACAACGTTGAAGGACGTAAATAACAAAAAACAAACAAGCCCGAAACATTTTCATTGTTGCCCAGTATTATCTTAGATATCTACTCGACATTCATTTGTTACCGCCATTATAAATGTTTTCTTTAAACTGTACTTAAACGTCATCTTTTATTCCAAACTTTGGTACAGGCAACATTTACTGGAACGTGAGGCTAAACCGAGCTTCAACAAATTGTTAATGCTTATAATACGAAGTAAAACTTAAAACTATAGTTTAAACCTAAGTTGTTCTTAAAAGTTAACCTTTGGTGTCTCCTTGTGAAGTCCTAAAGGCGACATCAGATGTTTGTATTCATCTACTAGCAGTTTCTTTGTGTATACAGAATTTCTTTGAATTGAGTACTCAGTTATGGCGTGTTTTGTCGCCAAAAGTATATTGCATTTTACAATTAAGTGTTCACCTTCAACGAAGAGGCCACGAGTTCGAATCTCGGTTAGGGTGAGTTGCCTGGATAAGGTTTTTCTACGGGTTTTCCCTTATCTTTCAAGACGAATGTCGGATAACTCAATGGACCTTGGACTCATTTGAGTATCGTTTCACCCATTTCAGTCCGATATGACTTAACGTTGGAGGACGTAAATTACAACAACAAAAGAAACAATGAAACAGCGATTTGTTCCGAGGCAAATATTATTCAGGAGAAAAATAAGAAAATATTACTTAAAATAATGACAGTTCAGGTATCATTAGAATCCAGGCACGAATTCCGTTCGTTAGCATTCATGTATTTTCTGTTCCATTTCAAACCATGACAGTACACAAAAAGCCATTACACTGAAATCATAAACTTGCTATGTTTTATTAATTACCATTGCAATTATTACTTATAAGTGCTCAAAGTTAAGCGTTCCTAATGCATATGATCACTCTGATTATGCAGCCTTTTAGCATAAGCTCACATGACATAATATATAATGGCATATGATATGTAAGCTGTTCTCAGTGGCCTATAGGGCAACAAATGCTTCTGTAGGATGGTGGTAGTCTGTCAGACTTACCTTCAAGGGGTATTGATTTCGAATCTTGATCAGGGTATTTTATATCTAAATTATTAGAGACATTTTTTTTTAAAAAAAATGAAAATGTTTGAAAAAACAAATATAATTACTTATAAATAACGTAAATATAACAGCCATGCATCACAGAAGCACACAAGCTTTAGTGGAAACATTTGCCTGTCGCTTGGCCATCTGTATACGTGCGAAAATGTGTTCCATTAGGCCATGCAACTTCACACTATTCATTTAAATATTAGCTTTGCAGTAGGGAAATTTCCTTGGTCTTGCATCCTCGAAATGCACTGAGCATAGATATAAAATATTATATTTGACCAATTTTTCGTTATCTAATTATGCTACTCACACACACGCATACTTCTTGAATATTTATGGTGAACTTTTGTTACCGAAATTTTTGGTGCGCAGTACAATAAGTACTTCCACCATCTGATGTCATAATTACGAAGTAGATAAATTCAATATATGTCCAAATTAAGTCTAACAAATTTGTTAGACAAATGTAAAGTTTGTGTTGTCCTAATAAGTTCTAGACTACGTCAGGAAAAGGTAGACATCACAAGAACATTGTATAAAGAACATTTATATTTATTGGTGCAAAATCTAACTCTACATAAACGCTGTACAAAATATCACATTACATAACAAGCAGGAAAACAATTAGATTTGTTAATGATGATAACCTCCATAACTGCTTCCGTGTCCACCTCCTAGAGAATAACTGTCATAGCCACCTGAAGAATAGCCATAGCTGCCGTGACCGCCTCCGAAACCGCCTCCGAAACCGCCTCCGTAACCACCTCCGTATCCACCTCCGAAACCACCTCCGTAACTGCCTCCGTAACCACCAAGGTCACCGCCTCCATAACCACCGCCGTGGCTGCTGACGACAATGGGTACTGGCTTCTTGACAATGACGGGATGGGGTACAGGAACTGCTACAGGCTTGGGTACTGGGACGGCGATGGGTTTAGGAACATGGACGGGGTACGGCTGTGGTACAGGAACCTTGACTGGAACCTTAACTGGGTAAGGAACAGGCCTCTCGACGGGATATGGTACCTTCTTCTCGACGACAACGGGGTAGGGCTTGGGTACGTGGACTGGGTAGGGCCTGTCTACGTGAACGGCGACAGGAACCTTGACGGGGTAAGGTACGTTCTTCTCGACGTGGACGGGGTACGGCTGTGGTACAGGAACTGCAACCTGCTTGGTGATGGTGATGGCCTTGACCTGGCCGTGATCTATAGAGCCTCCTCCAAGACCATAGCCGCCGCCGTAACCGCCTCCATATCCGCCGCCATAGCCGCCACCATAACCACCTCCATAGCCGCCTCCAAGACCGCCTCCATAACTGTATCCACTAGAGATGATACCGCCATGTCCAAGTTCCAGTCCACCGCTATGAAGGCCTATGGAGTGTTCCAGACCACCACCATAGCCGCCTCCGTAACCGCCTCCATAGCCACCGTATCCAAGACCCAGGAGTCCTCGCTTCTCCTGCTTTTTCTCGGTCACCTCAGCCTTCTTCTGCTCCTCGCATACAGCGAGGACGAACAAACACGCCGTCACCAGGTACTTCTGTAAGACAAACACAACACGTTCCGTCTTACTCAGGATGTTTCATACACATGACTGTGTTTAAGTGAGCTTTTTATTTCGAGACATAAATTATTTGAAATAATGCAGCATTCTGTACCTATACCCGTAGTAATCCATCCATTTATAATATAATTTATAGAATATACATAACGTCCATTAAGTAGTAATAGAACAAATAAATGACAATCGACAGTGTGGTAATTTGTTTCTTTGCCAGTTCTACGAATGTGTTACGAACCAAAGAGAATTAAAACTTATTTGTTGTAATTCTGTGGATACATCATTGAATTTATTGAGTGCATTAAATTGAAGAATAATAATTATCCAACAAGAATATTTTATACCAATAATGAATACAGAGTCATTTGAGTGAAGCACCTTAAAATGTTTTCTTAAACAACCAGAAGGGTAAATAAAGGTCTATGAACCTGTATGGGAGCATTTACATTATATATTTATATTTTCTTAAAACTACAATTTCTGAATCCTGAGAGATTTGCGTAATATCAAAATAAGGTATTTCTAAAAAAATATTGAAGATGTCTGCAGGAAATTTAAAGTAGCATATAACCTAGAGGAAACACATAACTAATGTAATACTTACAGCTGATCTCATTGTGCTGCGGATGGCGTGTTGCTTATGTTTTATCTGACATAATCCACGAGCTTATATACCTAACAGCACTTTCTTCTTGTTCCGTTTCCGTCACTACGATATTGCATCTCCCCTCTCTCCTGAGAAAGGAGATTAGAGCACGTGGTCGCCCCTCCCTTAGGCTTCAGGTTGTATAAGTGGACTGTGTTGCATCGGAACAGGCAGTCGCATATTAATTATGTAATTTTATGGTTTAACAAACGTTTTATTGCCTATCACTTATCTATGTTAGAAACTAGCTGTTTGTAGCATTTAAGGTTATATGGACGAACAATTGCACAGCGACTGGATGTTCATTCTTTTATTACTCTGTTGATTTCACGGAATATTTGTGCGTTACGTATACATACATTTAGAATCTCGCTTGACATAAATTTGATCCCGGGGAAGCCTACAGGTGTCCCAGACTCACCTTAGGCACATCATAACCTCAATTCTCTCTCATAACTAACATATTCTCTCTTCCATCCTGTAACTTGTGATATTTAATTAAAAAACGTCTATTATTATAAAAGCATCATAACGCCAGTAAGAGACAGAGTCCTGGAATGGTAAAACGTTGAAGGCTGCTTCTCAACGGACAAGGATGACTCGTCAAAGACACGTCTGTGTGGCCCATCTCGTTTACACTTCTTGGGCCGAACAAAATTAATTAATAATTCTGAATAAACAAAAGTTCCCATCATCCAGAATGCTCTGGATTTAGAAGCTAGTAAGCCAATCACCATACCACAGAGATAGTCTATAAAACTATTGCATTTCGCCCAAACTTTTACATCTACATTTCAGGGAAAATACATACTTTCAAGCACACTCATAGGAGGGAACTAAGAAAGGAAACAGGTAAACGCATTTTAGGAATAAAATTTTGTGTTTGTGTGGGTCTGTAAACGACAAAAGCTAAACGTGATAAACAATAAACCTGTAGACTCCCCTAGTGGACACAATTTAAGTTACAAAGAGGAACACAGTGAATAATAAATTCCCCCTTTTTCTATATATGGATATGTATATATAATATCTTTGAATATAAAGTTGAAGATAGACGGCTAAATAAGAAAGTGACAAGGAAAATGCGTTGTGTGTGATTATTGTTATTATATACCAAAACTCCACGAGTTTAAGTAACGAAATCATATGCGACAAATCCTATCCTCAAATTAGTTTACATAAAAAGGTTTCGTTATTGCATTCTCAACTACATGTATAGGTGGTAAGAAGAATAAGTAAATTATTAAACCAAACCTGTTTTGTGACCACCCGTGTGATAAAAAAGACTAATTTGCGAGAAAAAGTAAAGTACATCTGCAAGGGCAGCATAATTAGAACACGAAATGTCAGTTAAATACCAAATGAAGTACTTTAGTACAGCGTATTCTCATAATTTTTAAGAAAATCTGTTACCGCAGATTATCCATTACCAGAGGTCCCGGATTCAAAGACGATGGAGGACAATGCATTTTTTCGGGCGTCAAAATAGTTATATAATTGATAGAGTCAACATGAAAAATTCAATGCCACGGCCAGGATTTTAACCACGGATCTATTGGTTTCCATCCAGTCGCTCTTAGCCATTGAGCTGCCATGGCCAACGTGCCGTCCTGACATTAAATTCCCCATTTGACTCGTATATTTATTTCCCCGGTAGACCACTAGGTGCTCTCGCGTCCGAGATACACCGTTTGTGGCGACTTACTATCGTAAGTACTTAAGTCCCAGGCTTCATAATTTAACTCTTATTGTTTAATTTAATTGATGGAAATTAATCATATCTTCACACTAGCCGTACGCAGGCTAAGGTATTGCATTGATAGAGTCAACATGAAAAATTCAAATCCCAGCTGTGGCATTGAATTTATGTTGACTCTATCAATGCAATACCTTAGCCTGCATACCGCTAGTGTGTAGAAATGATTAATTTCCATCAATTAACTTAAATAGTTACATAACATTCTCCGCTAAGGTAAGCCAAAGTGTAATAGTGTTTGTACACTGGAAGACCGAAAAAAGAAGACGAATGTCTTCTGCAATGATCATAATTATATTAATAATAGCAATATACACTTTTACGGCAAACAAAGCTATTCGTATAACAGTCAGCCAAGAAGTTAATATGCCCTGTAAAAATAATTATTGATGATGAAAGTCAAGTGTAACAAATTAAGGACAAAAAACAATGAAAAATATTAACGTAGCACTAACAAAGCTGTAGCAAATTATTTACATTCACAATTTTCCTTCATATACTAAACAAAGTCTAAGCTATGTTCATTTCACACTTTATTTTGATTTAAATTTTACAAATCGATCACCAAAATCGTTCTCCTATCGACTGAAGTTAATCATGGCCTAATAGAACATCCTCATAGTACACAGACGGCCAGGTGACAGGCAAATGTTTCTACTGAAGCTTGTATGTTTTCGTGATGCATGGCTGTTACATTTACAAGTAAGTATTATTATGTTAGCAGAAATCCAACAATAAGTCATATGCATTTATATTTTCTGCCCCCTCGTTCCATTCTGCATCCAAGTTTGACTTAAGGACTGTATTCTGTAAGTCTGAGTCTGTTTGATATTTATGATCAGATATATTTTTAGAAAAGTTCTGGGAGTCCGAGGTCTTTGAGTAATCTAAATATCTCCCTCATCACTTAGTACGTTCTTAAATATCTAATCAACATTTAGCTGTGACTATCATTATAAAACATTGCATTAAACTATAGTTAAACACATGTCATAGCTTGTTTCAAACTTCGGTACAGGCAATATTTACTGGAACGTGAGCATACACTGAGGTTCAACTCATGATTAAAAGTTAACCTTTGGTATTATCTTGTGAAGTCCCGAAGGTGACATCAGATGTTTCTATTCACGTATTAAGAGTATATACAGATTTCTTTTCATTGAAAACTCTGTTACTGTGGGTTTTGTTGCAATCAGTGTATCTCGTTTTATGATTAAGCGTTCACCATCAATAGAACGGCGATTTCAGAAACCTCCTTAGTCCCGAGGCAAATATTATTCAGGAGAAAAACAAGAAAACGTTGCCTAAAATAATGACAGTTCAGGTACCATTGGACCCCAATCAATAGCAGGCATTTCGTCTGTCAGCATTCATGGATTTTCTGTTCCATTTTAATCCATAACATGACACCACAAACCATTATACTGAAAACATGAACTTGCAACGTTTTTGAAATCATCTTTTCAATTATTACTTATGAATATTGTTCAAAGTTAAGCGCACATAATGCATATAATCAAATTCACGATAATTTCACGTGACATTACAATGTATGTCAGTTGTTCTCAGTGGGCTATGGGTAAACAGCTGCTTCTGCAGGTTGGTGGTGGAGTGTGTGTCTTTCGTTCAAGAGGCACTGATTTTGAATCTTCATCAGGGTACTTTTTAATCCAAATTGTTAGATATTTTTTTTAAAAAAAATAAGATTTTTGAAAAAAAATAGATAAAATTAGTAGTTTTGCAGTTGGGAGATTTCCTTGATGTCGCATCCTGGAATGATACTGAAATTAAATATAAAATGTTACAGTTAACCAATTTTTCGCCTTAATTAACGCTTCTCTTGTGTATTTGTGGTGAACTTTGTTACCGAACCTTGTGGTGTACAGTACAATAAGTACTTTCAGTGTTTGTTGTGGTAAGTATGAAATATATAAATTGAATATATGTCCAACATATGTCTAACAGAGATTTTGTTAGACAAATGTAAAGTTTGTGTTGTCCTAATAAGTTTTACGCTACATCAGGCAAAGGTAGACATCACAAGAACATTGCATAAAGAACATTTATATTTATTGGTGCAAAATACTAATTCTATATAAATGTTGTACAAAATATAACATTACATAACAAAGAAGAAAACAATGAGATCTGTTAATGATGATAACCTCCATAGCTGCTGCCGTGTCCACCTCCTAGAGAATAGCTGTCATATCCTCCTGAAGAATATCCATAGCTGCCATGATCGCTTCCAAAACCGCCTCCGTAACCGCCTCCGTATCCACCTCCGAAACCACCTCCGTAATTGCCTCCGTAACCACCAAGGTCACCATCTCCGTAACCACCGCCGTGGCTGCTGACGACAATGGGTACTGGCTTCTTGACAATGACGGGATGGGGTACAGGAACTGCTACAGGCTTGGGTACTGGCACGGCGATGGGTTTAGGAACATGGACGGGGTACGGCTGTGGTACGGGAACCTTGACTGGAACCTTAACTGGGTAAGGAACAGGCCTCTCGACGGGGTATGGTACCTTCTTCTCGACGACAACGGGGTAGGGCTTGGGTACGTGGACTGGGTAGGGCCTATCTACGTGAACGGCGACGGGAACCTTGACGGGGTAAGGTACGTTCTTCTCGACGTGGACGGGGTACGGCTGTGGTACAGGAACTGCGACCTGCTTGGTGATGGTGATGGCCTTGACGTGGCCTTGGTCTATAGAGGCTCCTCCAAGACCATAGCCGCCGCCGTAACCGCCTCCAAAGCCGCCGCCATAGCCGCCACCATAACTGCCGCCATAACCACCTCCATAGCCGCCTCCAAGACCGCCTCCATAACTGTATCCACTAGAGATGATACCACCATGTCCAAGTTCCAGTCCACCGCTATGAAGACCTATGGAATGTTCTAGTCCTCCACCATAGCCGCCTCCGTAACTGCCTCCATTGCCACCGTATCCAAGATCCAGGAGTCCTCGCTTTTCCTGCTTTTTCTCGGTTTCCTCAACCTTCTTCTGCTCCTCGCACACGGCGAGGACGAACAAACACGCCGTCACCAGGTACTTCTGTAAGAGAAACACAGCACGTTACGTCTTACTCAGGATGTTTCATACATATGACTGTGTTTAAGTGAGCGTTTTATAACGAGACATAAATTATTTGAAATAATGCAGTATTCTGTACCTATACCAGTAGTAATCCATCCATTTATATTGTATTTTAAGGAATATACATAACGCCCATGATGTAGTAATAGAACAAATAGAAGAAGGAGTTTAGAAAATGACAATCGATAGTGTAGTAATTTGTTTCTTTCCCAGTTCTAGGGATTTGTTAGGAACGAAGCAGTGTTAACACTTATTTGTTGTAATTCTGTGGATACATCCATTGAATTTATTGAGTGCATTAAATTGAAGAATAATAATTATCCAACAAGAATATTTTGTACCAATAATGAGTACAGAGTCATTTGGGTGAAGCACTTTAAAATGTTTTCTTAAACAACCAGAAGGGCAAATAAAGGTCTATGAACCTGTATGGGAGCATTTACATTATATATTTACATTTTCTCAAAACTACAATTTCTGAATCCTGAGAGATTTGCGTAATATCAAAATAAGGTATTTCTAAAAAAAATATTGAAGATATCTGCAAGAAAGTTAAAGTAGCACATAACCTAGTGGAAACACATGATAACTAATGTAATACTTACAGCTGATCTCATTGTGCTGCGGATGGCGTGTTGCTTATGTTTTATCTGACATAATCCGCGAGCTTATATACCTAACAGCACTTTCTTCTAGTTCCGTTTCCGTCACTACCACATTGCATCTCCCCTCTCTCGTGGGAAAGGAGATTAGAGTACGTGGTCGCCCCTCCCTTGGGCTTCAGGTTGTATAAGTGGACTCTGTTGCATCGGAACAGGCAGCCGCATATTAATTATGTAATTTTATGGTTTAACGAACGTGTTATTGCCTATCACTTATCTATGTTAGAAACTAGCTGTTTGTAGCATCTAAGGTTATATGGGGGAACAATTGCACATCGACTGGATGTTCATTCTTTTATTACTCTGTTGATTTCACAGAATATTTGTGCGTTACGTATACATACATTTAGAATTTCGCTTGACATAAATTTGATCCCGGGAAGACATACAGGTGTCCCAGACTCACCTTAGGCACATCATAACTTCAATTCTCTCTCATAATTAACATGTTCTCTCTTCCATCCTGTAAGTTGTGATATTTAATTAAAAAACGTCTATTATAATGAAACCATCATAACGCCAGTAAGAGACAGAATCCTGGAATGGTAAAACGTCGAAGGCTGCTTCTACACGGACAAGGATGGCTCGTCAACGACACGTCTCTGTGACCCATCTCGTTTACACTTCTTGGGTCGAACAAAGTTAATTAATAATTCTGAATAAACAAAAGTTCCCATCATCCCGAAAGCTCTGGATCTAGAAGCTAGTAAGCCAATCACCATACCACAGAGGTAGTCTATAGAACTACTGCATTTCGCCCAAACTTTTACATCTACATTTCACGGAAAATACATACTTTCAAGCACACTGACAGGAGGGAACAAGGAAAGGAAACAAGTAAATACATTTTAGGAATAAAATTTCGTGTTTGTGTGTATCTGTAAACGACAAAAGTCAAACGTGATAAACAATAAACCTGTAGACACCCCTAGTGGACACAATTTAAGTTACAAAGAGGAACACACTGAATAATAAATTCTCCTTTATATATAATATCTTTGAATAAAAAGTTGAAGATAGATGGCTAAATAAGAAAGTGGCACGGAAAATGCGTTGTGTGCTATTATGGTTATTATATACCAAAACTCCACGAGTTTAAGTAACGAAATCATATGCGACAAACCCTAAACTCAAATTAGTTTACATGAAAAGGTTTCGTTATTGCATTCTCATCTACTATAGATGGAAAGAAGAACAAGTAAATTATTAAACCAAACTTGTTTTATGACCACCCGTGTGATAAAATAGATTATTTTGTGAGAAAAAGAAAAGTACATCTGTAAGGGCAGCATAATTCAAACACGAAATATCAGTTTAATACTTCAGTCCAACATATTCTCACAGTTTTCAAGAAAATCTGTCACACCAATTATCCTTTACTGGAGGTCGCGGATTCAAATACGGCGGATGACAATGGAGTTTTTCGGGCGTAAAGGTACTTAGTTATATGATCCTTTCCGCTCAAGTTAAACCTAAATGTAATAGTGCTTGTAAACTGGAAGACCGAAAATCAAAGACGATTGTCTTCTGTTATGACGATAATTATATTAATAATAACAATATATATTTTTAAGGCAACCAAAGCGATTCGCAAAACTGTCAGCTTATAAATAAGTTACATGGTTCTGTAGTAATTAATATTGACGATGAAAGTCAAGTGTAACAAACTAACGTTAAATAAACAATGAAAAATATTAACTTTTCATTAACAATTTTGTTACAAATTACGTACATTCACCATTTTGCTTCACATAATAAACAAAGTCTAAAATACACTTATTTGACACTATATATTCATTTACATTTTACAAATCGATCACCAAAATCGTTCTCTAATCGACAGAAGTTAATCATGGCCTAATAGAACATCCTCATAGTACACAGACGGCCAGGTGACAGGCAAATGTTTCTACTTAAGCTCGTATGTTTTAGTGATGCATAGCTGTTACATTTACGTGTATTTACAAGTAATTATTATTATGTTAGCATAAATCCAACAATAAGTCATATGGATTTACATTATATGACCCCTCATTCCATTCTGCAACCAAGTTTGACTTAAGAACTGTATTTTGTAAGTCTGAGTCTGATATTTATGATCAGATGTATTTTTAAAAAGTTATGGGAGTCCAAGGTTTTGAGTAATCTAAATATCTTCATCATCACTTAGTACGTTCTCAAATTTCTGCTCGACATGTAGCTGCGACTATCATAAAACATTGCATTAAACTATACTTAAACACACGTCATAGCTTGTTTCAAACTTTGGTACAGGCAACATTTACTGGAACGTGAGGCTAAAATGAGGTTCAACTCATGAGTAAAAGTTAACCTTTGGTATCTTCTTGTCAAGTCCTGAAGGTGACATCAGATGCTTCTATTCACGTATTAAGAGTATATACAGATTTCTTTTCATTGAAAATTCTGTTATTGTGCGTTTTGATGCCATCAGTGTATTGTGTTTTATGATTAAGCGTTCACCATCAATAAAACGGCGATTTCAGAAACCTCCCTAGTCCCGAGGCGAATATTATTCAGGAGAAAAACAAGAAAAAATTGCCTAAAATAATGACATTTGAAGCAAATTTTTATGGGTGACACACAATTCCACGTTGGGGACGCCAATTTGATACAATAAGTTTTGTATCAAAGTTCCACGTTGTCGCGACAATTTGCAACTAAGATGATTGGCAGGGGTTCCACGTTGATGCTACTTTGAAGCTATTATAATGTGTGGCTCAGGGTAAAACAATAAGGTTTCACTCAGGGTATGCGTGGATGTGTGTGAGAAGGATATTTAATGACACTGGAATGCCCGTTTCCAACTTATTTATCTACTGCTTTTTTTTTTTCTTTTTTCTTTCTAGAACATCGAAATTGAAGTTGCCGACCAAGGGTTACCAATATTCCTGTTTAGAGTTACTGATGGCAGAATGTTTATTACTCGATAAACTTTATTCGTTCCTCACGTATATATGAACCGACAAGAGGACTGCCCTAATCACCCTCACGCCTCAGACTGCTCTAATCGGCTCCACGCCGAAGACTGAATGACCACAGATGCGCGTGGGTGTATCACTTTCACTTTCTGAAAACTCCTTTTCAACCAAAGGTCCCTTTGTAGCTATGTTGTCGCCATTATGAATGGTTCAAAGAATACCCTATTCATACAAGTCAAGTGAGCCCCTTTAGAAATCTGCTATGGCCACTGTTTCTTACATTGCTTTTGTTATAACAACCTTCCCCCAACTGTTATTGGACTCAACTGCCCTTGCACGTGTCGTAACAAAGAACCAACATTCCTTTGACATCCATCATGATTCTTTACTTCTGGCAAACCTTAATTTCGGTATTACATTTCAGGTATCATTAGACCCCAATCCACAGCAGGCATTTCGTCCGTCAGCATTCATGGATTTTCTGTTCCATTTAAAACCATAACATGACACCAAAAGCCATTATCCTGAAAACATGAACTTGCCACGTTTTAGAAATCATCATTTCAATTATTACTTATGAATATTGTTCAAATTTAAGCGTACATAATGCATATAATCATATTCAGGATAATTTCACGTGACATTATAATATGATATGTCAGTTGTTCTCAGTGGCCTATAGGGTAACAGCTGCTTCTGCAGGGTGGTGGTAGCGTGTGTGTCTTTCATTCAAGAGATACTGATTTTGAATCTTCATCAGGGTACTTTTTAATCCAAATTGTTAGTCATTTTTTAAAAAAAATAAGATTTTTAAAAAAAAAACTAGATAAAATTAGTAGTTTTGCAGTAGGGAGATTTCCTTGATGTCGCATACTAGGATGATACAGAAATTAACTATAAAATGTTATAGTTAACCAATTTTTCGCCTTACATAACGCTTCTCTTGTGTATTTGTGGTGAACCTTGTTACCGAACTCTGTGGTGCACAGTACAATAAGTACTTCCACTATTTGTAGTAGTACTTACGAAATATATAAATTGAATATATGTCCAACATATGTCTAACAGAGATTTTGTTAGACAAATGTAAAGTTTGTGTTGTCCTAATAAGTTTTACGCTACATCAGGCAAAGGTAGACATCACAAGAACATTGCATAAAGAACATTTATATTTATTGGTGCAAAATACTAATTCTATATAAAAGTTGTACAAAATATAACATTACATAACAAAGAAGAAAACAATGAGATCTGTTAATGATGATAACCTCCATAGCTGCTGCCGTGTCCACCTCCTAGAGAATAGCTGTCATATCCTCCTGAAGAATATCCATAGCTGCCGTGACTGCCTCCGTAGCTACCTCCGTATCCACCTCCGAAACCACCAAGGTCACCGCCTCCATAACCACTACCGTGGCTGCTGACGACAATGGGTACTGGCTTCTTGACAATGACGGGATGGGGTACAGGAACTGCTACAGGCTTGGGTACTGGGACGGGGTAGGGTTTAGGAACATGGACGGGGACCGGATGAGGTACAGGGACCTTGACTGGAACCTTAACTGGGTAAGGAACAGGCCTCTCGACGGGGTATGGTACCTTCTTCTCGACGACAACGGGGTAGGGCTTGGGTACGTGGACTGGGTAGGGCCTGTCTACGTGAACGGCGACGGGAACCTTGACGGGGTAAGGTACGTTCTTCTCGACGTGGACGGGATACGGCTGTGGTACAGGAACTGCGACCTGCTTGGTGATGGTGATGGCCTTGACGTGGCCGTGGTCTATAGAGCCTCCTCCAAGACCATAGCCGCCGTCGTAACCGCCTCCATAGCCGCCGCCATAACCGCCGCCATAACCACCTCCATAACCACCTCCATAGCTGCCTCCAAGATCGCCTCCATAACTGTATCCACTAGAAATGATACCGCCATGCCCAAGTTCCAGTCCACCGCTATGAAGACCTATGGAGTGTTCTAGTCCACCACCATAGCCGCCTCCGTAGCCGCCTCCATAGCCACCGTATCCAAGACCCAGGAGTCCTCGCTTCTCCTGCTTTTTCTCGGCCCCCTCAGCCTTCTTCTGCTCCTCGCATACAGCGAGGACGAACAAACACGCCGTCACCAGGTACTTCTGTAAGAGTAACACAACACTTTACGTCTTACTCATGATGTTTCATACTAATGACTGTGTTTAAGTGAGCGTTTTATAACGAGACATAAATTATTTGAAATAATGCAGTATTCTGTACCTATACCAGTAGTAATCCATCCATTTTTATTATATTTTAAGGAATATACATAACGCCCATGATGTAATAATAGAACAATTATAAGACAGAGTTTAGAAAATGACAATCGATAGTGTGGTAATTTGTTTGTTTGCCAGTTCTACGGATGTGTTAGGAACGAATCATCGTTAAAATTTATTTGTTGTAATTCTGTGGATATATCCATTGAATTTCTTGGGTGCACTAAATTGAAGAATAATAATTATTCAACAAGAATAGCTTGT
The DNA here is from genome assembly GCA_030765055.1 of Mantis religiosa. Taxonomy (NCBI): domain Eukaryota; kingdom Metazoa; phylum Arthropoda; class Insecta; order Mantodea; family Mantidae; genus Mantis; species Mantis religiosa. Next base: position 20,065,914 of record CM060959.1, on the reverse strand, counting down.
ACCAATAATGAGTACAGAGTCATTTGGGTGAAGCACCTTAAAATGCTTTCTTAAACAGCCAGAAGGGTAAATAAAGGTCTATGAACATGTATGTGATTATTCACATAATATATTTATATTTTCTCAAAACTACAATTTCTGAATTCTGAAAGATTGGCGTAATAGTCAAAATAAGCTTTTTCTAAAAAAAATATGGAAGATATCTGCAAGAAATTTAAGGTAAAGTATAAGCTAGTGGATATCCATGATAACTAATGTAATACTTACAGCTGAGCTCATTGTGTTGCGGAGGGCGTGTTGCTTATGTTTTATCTGACATAATCCGCGAGCTTATATACCTAACAGCACTTTCTTCTTGTTCCGTTTCCGTCACTACGACATTGCATCTCCCCTCTCTCCTGGGAAAGGAGATTAGAGCACGTTGTCGCCCCTCCCTTGGACTTCAGGTTGTATAAGTGGACTGTGTTGCATCGGAACAGGCAGCCACATATTAATTATGTAATTTTATGGTTTAACGAACGTTTTATTGCCTATCACTTATCTATGTTAGAAACTAGCTGTTTGTAACATTTAAGGTTATATGGACGAACAATTGCACATCGACAGGATGATCATTCTTTTATTACTCTGTTGATTTCACAGAATATTTGTGCGTTACAAATACAGAGATTTATAATTTCGCTTACAATGATTTGATCCTGGGGAAACATACAAGTGTCCCAGACTGCCTTAGGCCCATCATTAGCTCAATAGTGTTCTATTATTAACATATCCTCTCTTTCATACTACAACTTGTGATACTTAAAAAAAAGTGAACCTCTATCTACATACCGTCTGTATTATACATCCATCATAACGCTATTAAGGGACAGAGTCCAAGAATGGCAAAACTTCGAAGGCTTCTTCACCTCGGAATGACTTCAACTACACCTGTATGTGGCTTTCCGACTGTGACCATGGGTCACGGGTCAGGTAGTTCGGTCCAGCTTCCAGGTTTATGAATATTCTTTAGCTGCTGCAATTTTTTGCGTCCCATTCTCGGTTGAATGTGAAAGACCACTTGAATTTGCTCAAAGGCCTTTTTGCTAGGCTTGAGGTTGTTTTACGTGCCAACAGCGAACCACCGGCTTTACTTCCTTTCTAAACTTAAGCTATACTAAGGATTTTTATACCCAAAAGCTGCATTGCACTCCACCGTTATGATTTCGACCACACTTTACCACTAGACTACAGAACAGGCATGTAAATGAGTATAGATCACATGCGATGGTAGCGTAGATGGTAGCGTGACTGCCTCACGTTCAAGAGGTCCCGACTTCGAATCTCGGTTAGGGTGGGTTACCTGGATAAGTTATTTTCCGGGGTTTTCTCTTATCCTGATGGACGACTGTCGGGTAAATCTAAGCTCCATGGACCCTGGGCTCATTTGAGCATCACTTCACCCATTTCATTCATCGCCCGATATGACAACGCTGGAGGACGTAAATTACAAAAAAAAAAGCATCCGATGAGTAACTGTTACAAAACAAAAGCCAACGATATAATATGCAGCAAGAATTAAGATGCATTACATCCCATAACTTTTTTCACACATTCTCCAACAAATTGTACTCTAGAAAGCTTATTCTTATGTCTATTTTAGGTTAATGAGAAACATATTGTGACTGTGGGTTTGTAGAATTAAAAGTCTCCTTTACTTCCGTAGAGATACACTGTTCAATTCTCACGTAACAACATTACATCACATAATAACACAATCTTCCAAGGTCGATGGCAATAACAAACAGTGACATACAATACAACTGATTTTTCAACAAGAACACTCTCAGCTGTTCTGCGCTTTCTCTGTTTATAACTCACTGTTTTTTCAACAACTCACTTTGCGAGCCGTCCCGTCCTTAAATACAGATGTATTTTTTTATCTTGAAAAGTACACAGCGTTACGCAGTGGTATCTGGACGAGTTCACCTCTGAGCGGTTGCAACTGGAGGGGAGGGCAGGTCAGTTGCGTACCAGTTGCGAGCAACTAAACAAGTGCAGAGCTACTCGGTAACACTACAGCTTGTTTCAAAGTGTGCTTGTCTCCTGGTTCCAAGAGGGCATTTATAAATGACACCTCCTAGTAGCACATTAGGAAATAAAGTGCTACATTTAAAAACACGAGAAGTAATAACCAATATCCGTAGATTTATAAAAAAGGAACAATGGTCTGGGTCAGTTATAAAAATCTGGGGAAGGGTACCTGAGGCAACAGTTGTGTCTGAAAGCAGTTTAGGAGAGTTATTAAGGAAAGAAAAGCCATTGGTGCTAGTGGAACAACGTCCTTCTCTATGCCCAGTAAACAAAGATTAAGAACATGCACAAAATCTAATTTGGATGTTTTAATTCAGAAGTAGCTAGGCGAACTATGAATAATTTTTAAAGCACAGAAAAACAAAGACCAACTTTGAAGAAAGTGCTTATAAAGCTAAAAATTCTACTGACATCTAAGGCAGTGTCTGAACATTAAGAAGAGTTCTTTTGAAGATAGGATTATTTGAAAAAGAACACACAAAGCGTGGCAGACAAACTTTAATGGAACATCGCACCATACGTGCAAAAAGGCTTAAGTATTTACGAAATATTGGGAGATATCGAAGTGAAGTTTATATAGTTTATATGGATGAAACTTATATAAATACAGCACATACTGGACCATATGCCTGGAGTGAAATACGTTACAGGGACTCAGCAGCGATATTGAAAGGTCGACAGTTGTTTATCATACCTGCTGGAGGAGAACAGGGTTTTGTTCCAAATGCCTATGTACTATTTAAGATCCAACAAAAGCGTGAAGATTACTACCATAGTAAGAATTAAAACTCAGTTTATAAGAGCTGCAAAACTTGCTTCGAGAATGAAATTTGTTTTGGACACCTTATGCACCGCCCTCCCCTCTCGTAATGTTACGCGTGTGACGCATTGTGGCGATAGGTGCACTATCCCACCACAGTTGCTACTCATCCCTACCGCGCAGGATTCCTGTCAAGATAAAATGATACATCTGTACCTAATTCGTAACTCTATATTTTTCTAAAATAAGCCAGAACCCGAACAATCTCTATCAGTCCAGAAATTTCCGAAAGAATAAAGAAACCAAATATTCTATCACATTCTAGAAGCGTAACTTAATCTGTGCCGGCAAGTCCTTTACCTTAGTTATCTTTTGCTTGCCGGTGCTTGTATACAACAGCAGCGCTATCATTAACTGTTTAGCAAGGCTCATAATTTCCATGAAACTTTATCCGTCGACTGTTTTCTTATTTGTGCCGAAACTTTCATGCCTGTTGCCGTGACAATGGTTTGTAAGAATTGTTTTATTTAAACACAGTAGTTTTAAACAAAAGTGAAATATTATTAGAGCACATTGCTGTGTTGACTTTGAAATTCTTCTTTTTTCATTAAAAACTGAAACAAAAAAGACATCGAAAACAAATAAGCAATGATCATTTCGCATTTGACAAAGTCTAATAATGACAGCATCCACTCAGACCTAACCTTTCCCAAATAAAATAACTATTTCCTCAACCTCTTTCATAAATTCTATTCCCATCTTCCCTACAGTTTCAATCAACTAAGCCTTGGGGAATATGATATTGACTCAGGGAAACCTACAAGCGTCCCAGACTCACCTTAGGCCCATCATAACCCAATAGTCTCGTATAAAATACAAATCCTCTCTTTTATCCTACAACGTGTGATATTTCATAAAAAATAAAACACCATCTATCTACCGTCTATTATTTTCAATCCATCATAATCTCAGTAAGGGACAGAGTTAGAGAATGGCAAAACGTCGAAGGGTTCTTGTCATCGGAGGATGACTCTTCAAAGTTTCACCTATGTTGCTCATCTTGCCTACACTTTTTGTGTCTAACAAAATTAAATAATAATTCTGGATAAATAAAAGTTCCCATCATCTCGAAAGCTCTGGATTTAGAAGCTAGTGAGCTAACCAACAAAGCACTGAATTAGTCTATAAAAGTATTGCATTTCGCCCAAACTTTGACATAATATTTCACGGGAAATATAGATGTATTATTTTATCTTGACAGGAATCCTGCGCGGTAGGGATGAGTAGCAACTGTGGTGGGGATAGTGCACCTATCACCACAATGCGTCACACGCGTAAGATTACGAGAGGGGAGGGCGGTGCATAAAGTGTCTAAAAACAAATTTCATTCTCGAAGCCAGTTTTGCAGCTCTTATAAACTAAGTTGTAATTCTTACTATGGTAGTAATCTTCACGCTTTTGTTGGATCTTAAATAGTACATAGACATTTGGAACAAAACCCTGTTGTCCTCCAGCAGGCATGATAAACAACTGCCGGCCTTTCAATATCGCTGCCGAGTCCCTGTACCGTATTTCACTCCAGGCATATGGTCCAGTATGTGCTGTATTTATATAAGTTTCATCCACATAAACTATATAAACTTCTCTTCGATATCTCCGAATATTTCGTAAATACTTAAGCCTTTTTGCACATATGGTGCGATGTTCGATTAAAATTTGTCTGTCACGCTGAATGTCTTTTTTTATTTCAAATAATCCTAGCTTCAAAAGAACTCTTCTTAATGTTCAGACACTGCCTTGGAAGTCAGTAGGATTTTTAGCTTCATAAGCACTTTCTTCAAAGTTGGTCTTTGTTTTTCTGTGCTTTAAAAATTATTCATAGTTCGCCTAACTACTTCAGAATTAAAACATCCAAATTAAATTTTGTACATGTTCTTAATCTTTGTTTACTGGGCATAGAGAACGACGTTTTTGCACTAGCACCAATGGCTTTTCTTTCCTTAATAACGCTCCTAAACTGCTTTCAGACACAACTGTTGCCTCAGATACCCTTCCCCAGATTTTTATAGCTGAACCAGACCATTGTTCCTTTTACATAAATCTATGGATATTGGTTATTACTTCTCGTGTTTTTAAATGTAGCAGTTTATTTCCTAATGTTCTGCTAGGGGGCGTCATTTACAAATGCCGTCTTGGAACCAGGAGACAAGCACATTTGAAACAAGCTGTAGTGTTACCCAGTAGCTCTGCACGTGTTCACTTGCTCGCAACTGGTACACAACTGACCTGCCCTCCCCTCCAGTTGCAACCGTTCTGAGGTGCACTCGTCCAGATACCACTGCGCATCGCTCTGCACTTTTCAAGATAAAAAATACATCTGTACATACCTTGAAGCACACTAACGGAAGGGAACGTGGAAAGGAAAGAAGTAAATGCATTCTAGAAATCAAATTTCGTGTTTGTAGGTGTATGTCTGTGAACGACGAAACCCAAAAGCGATAAACAATAAACCCTAACCTCAAATTACATTAACAATTAAAATTTATGGCTATTGCATTCTCTACTACATATATCGGTAGCAAATAAGTGAAGTAAATAAACAAAACGGGCATATTTTTGGCGCCTGTGTGCTAAAATAACCATTTTGTGAGAAAAAGGAAAGTATATGTGGAAGGACAGCATAACTCAAACACAAACTCTCAGTTAAATATCAAATTTAGTATATAAGTGCAGCATGTTCACACAATTTTCAAGAAAATGTGTCACCTCAGATTATCCATTACCGGAGGTCGCGGATTCAAACACGGCCGAGGACAATGGATCTTTTCGAACGTAAATATAGTTATATAACCTTCTCCGCTCAAGTTAAACCGAAATCTAATTGTGTTTGTACTCTGCAAGACCTAAAATAGAAGACAATTTCCTTCAGTAATAATAATAATAATAATAATAATAATAATAATAATAATAATAATAATAATAATAATAATAATAATAATAATAATAATAATAATAATAATAATAATAATAATAATAATAATAATAATAATAATAATAATAATAATAATAATAATAATAATAATAATAATAATAATAATAATAATAATAATAATAATAATAATAATAATAATAATAATAATAATAATAATAATAATAATAATAATAATAATAATAATAATAATAATAATAATAATAATAATAATAATAATAATAATAATAATAATAATAATAATAATAATAATAATAATAATAATAATAATAATAATAATAATAATAATAATAATAATAATAATAATAATAATAATAATAATAATATTAATATTATTAATAATAATAATAATAATAATAATAATAATAATAATAATAATAATAATAATAATAATAATAATAATAATAATAATAATAATAATAATAATAATAATAATAATAATAATAATAATAATAATAATAATAATAATAATAATAATAATAATAATAATAATAATAATAATAATAATAATAATAATAATAATAATAATAATAATAATAATAATAATAATAATAATAATAATAATAATAATAATAATAATAATAATAATAATAATAGTAATAATAATAGTAATAATAGTAATAATAATAATAATAATAATAATAATAATAATAGTAATAATAGTAATAATAATAGTAATAATATTCATAATAATAATAATAATAATAATAATAATAATAATAATAATAATAATAATAATAATAATAATAATAATAATAATAATAATAATAATAATAATAATAATAATAATAATAATAATAATAATAATAATAATAATAATAATAATAATAATAATAATAATAATAATAATAATAATAATAATAATAATAATAATAATAATAATAATAATAATAATAATAATAATAATAATAATAATAATAATAATAATAATAATAATAATAATAATAATAATAATAATAATAATAATAATAATAATAATAATAATAATAATAATAATAATCATAATAATAATAATCATAATAATAATAATAATAATAATAATAATAATAATAATAATAATAATAATAATAATAATAATAATAATAATCATAATAATAATCATAATAATAATCATAATAATAATCATAATAATAATCATAATAGTAATCATAATAGTAATCATAATAATAATAATAGTAATAATAATAGTAATCATAATAATAGTAATAATAATAATAATAATAATAATAATAATAATAATAATAATAATAATAATAATAATAATAATAATAATAATAATAATAATAATAATAATAATAATAATAATAATAATAATAATAATAATAATAATAATAATAATAATAATAATAGTAATAATAATAGTAATAGTAATAATAATAGTAATAGTAATAATAATAGTAATAGTAATAATAATAGTAATAATAATAATAGTAATAATAATAATAGTAATAATAATAATAATAATAATAATAATAATAATAATAATAATAATAATAATAATAATAATAATAATAATAATAATAATAATAATAATAATAATAATAATAATAATAATAATAATAATAATAATAATAATAATAATAATAATAATAATAATAATAATAATAATAATAATAATAATAATAATAATAATAATAATAATAATAATAATAATAATAATAATAATAATAATAATAATAATAATAATAATAATAATAATAATAATAATAATAATAATAATAATAATAATAATAATAATAATAATAATAATAATAATAATAATAATAATAATAATAATAATAATAATAATAATAATAATAATAATAATAATAATAATAATAATAATAATAATAATAATAATAATAATAATAATAAATATATTTACGGCACACAAAGCTATTCCTATAACAGTCAGCCAAGAAGTTAATATGTCCTGTAACAATAAATATTGATGATGAAGGTTAAATGTGACAAATAACGTTAATTAAACAATGAAAAATATTAACGTTACACTAACGAAGTTGTAGCAAATAAGGTACATTGACCATTTTGTTTCACATACTAAACAGAGTCTAAGATAAGTTCATTTCACATATTATTCACATCTACATTTTAAAATCGATCACCAAAATGGTTCTTCTATTGACTTCAAGTTAATCATGCCTAATGGAACACATTCTCGAACGTATATAGAGGGCCAGGGACAGGCAATTGTTTCTTGAAGCTTTCATGTTATGTGCTGCATGGATTAATTGCATTACCTCGTTATGAACGGTTATATTTACGTTTATTTACAAGTATTATCATGTTAATGTAAATCCAATAATAAGTCATGTGATTTTAGTTTTTACAGCTACTCGTTCCCTTCTACAGCAGAGTTTGACATTAGGGCTGTATTTTGTAAGTCTGAATCTGTTTGATATTTATGATGAGATGTATTTTAAGAAACTTTTGTGACTCCGAAGTCTTTGTACTTAAACACACGCCATGTTTTGTTTTAAGCACAGGCAACATTTACTGAAACGTGAGGCTAACCTGAGCTTCAACTAATTGTTAATGTTTATAATACGAAGTAAAACTTAAAACTATAGTTTAAATCTAACTGGTTCTTATAAGATAACCTTTGGTAACTTCTTGTGAGGTCCTGTATGCAAAGTCAGATGTTTCTGTATATACATTAATATTGTTTTGTGTATGAGCGATTTTTTTGTTTGCAAATGGTTGCATATTCTAGCAATTTTTTCCATGCATTTTTTATACCTTGTAATTCATGCCTCCCACTCTTTTTTTACTTCTCTTTGTATAATTGTCTTAAGTGATCATTTTAAATATCTCTAAAGAAGGAAAGACTATTGAACAAGTGTATCCTAATTTTTTTATTTATTTTATCTTTTTTATTTTTTATTATTATTTTTTATACTTTTATATATACTTTTTATTTCATTTTTTATTTTTATTTATGTTTTTTTATTTTTTATATATACTCTTTAACTCTTTTTTAAATCGGGAACGGGTACAGGATATGTCGTTTAGAGCATTTCTTGTTTTTATAGACTTGTACTGTGAGACAAATGAAGGGTTCTATTTGTTTAAATGGTTATTAGATCTACATTTGTTCCAAGTGATAAATGTATGACTCCAGAGAACGCAAGGTTTTCTACTTATATAGGTCCATCTCTGCTCATTTAAAAATATACGTAAGTGCTTTCCTAGCAGAGTGTCTGCTCGCCATACTTTCAGCAGCCAATGTAGAGTACCAGCAACCAAGTACACTGCAAAATTATGAAATTTCCTGTCTTTAAAGCGAGACTCCAGTTGTGCCAGCTGTGGTGCTGAACTTTAGCGTTCTTGTGGACGAAGTTTATGTAGTGCGTCTCGGATGGAGGTCCAAATCAAGTCAGCTCGCTGACAGTTGTACAAGCGATGCTCAAGTGTATCATCTTCCACACATACGCCACAGATCTTCGAATTCACTCTCCCGTGACGCTACTTCCTTTCTGCAGTTGGAACCATTTCATTAACAACTTCATAAACAGTTTCTCTCCGGATCGACGGAAGGTTACAGTTGGTTGCATTTGCCCAAACGCATTTCCAGTCACGACTGTATTTTGTTTCCACATTAGGTCGTTGAATATCTGGCTTCATCAAGTGACAATAGAGGTTCTTGGTAGTCAGAAACTTCTCCAGTCGCTCCCCGGAATTTTCAAGAGTACGAAGCTTGGCGACAAAACGATTAAATTCCCGTGTCGGTCTCTCCACGGTATGTAACTGGTCATACCTAAACTTCTTGTCAATCGGAGACTCACTGCCAAGTAACGAGGGCAATCCTCTCTTTCCCAAGAGCGCCATACACTTGTTGCCAACATCCACTAGACCACAACCACCTTTCTTTAGAGGAAGACGCAATTGCGGGCGAGCAACTCGATATGCTTTCCCCGTCCACAGGAAGTATCCAAGCAGTCTCGAAACGTTGGGCGAACTGCTTAGGGAGCGGCAAAATCTGCGCCACATACCACAGTTTACTCAAGGCATAAGTATGAATGTACCAGACGCGTTGCAACAACGTTAGATTTTGAGATCGATCTTCATGTAAGTTAAAACGTAGCGCGTTGAGCCTCTGAGTCCAATTAAGAGAAATCATATCTGTTAGGTTAGAGGTAAATATAACCCCTAGTATATTGGTCTGTGGAACCACCTTCATATGCAGCAATGTTGGTGGATGTTCCCAGGTGCCAAGTGGAAGAATTTCTGATTTGTGGGCGTTGAGCTGAGCTCCCGAAAGTCGACTGCAAGTCACAATCGCCGTGGCTTTCTCCTCCATATCCTGGTGATCTTTGGCCAAGACCGTCATGTCATCCGCGTAAGCCATTACTTTAAGGCGTTCCCCAGCTATAGTTAAGCCTTGCAGTCTATCTTGTAGCATTTTGTTTGTAATTTTACGTCCTCGAACGTTAAGTCACATCGGACGATGAATGAAAATGGGTGAAATGATGCTCAAATGAGTCCGGGTTCCATAGAGCTTAGATTTATTCGACATTCGTCTTTAAGGATAAGGGAAAACCCCGGAAAAAACCTTATCCAAATAACTCACCCTGACAGAGATTCGAACTCGGGAGCTCTTGAACGTGAGGCAGACACGCTACCATCTACGCCACCGAGGCGGGCATCACTTTTGTTGATTACTCTTGTTACCGCGCAGTTTTTATCAACAATGCATTACATGATATACTTAAGTCTTCATTATCAATGGAACGGCGATTACAGAAATCTCCCAAGTCCTGAGAAAAAATATTTTTCAGACAAAACAATATTAAATAATTCTTATCGATTTTTCCACAAATAACTGCCTCTTTCCCCATTACCTGAAAGCGAGGCTAGGGTCACTGATAAAGAGCAAGGAGTAATGCTTTTGTTTCCGTGGCCGGTGCGTCCCATTAACAACTTTTGAGGTTCGTACACCAGTGGTTCCTGCGCTGCTTTCGCAGGTGGAATATATTGTAGTTTCTTTTTTTTTTTTCGTTCTGCAAATGTTGAATTTGTTTTCCAGTAATGCTGTGTACTAGAAAGAGATGACAGGAGATATGTAGTGATTACTTCTCGGGTTCTCTTGTATAATATTACTGTAGAAGTACCATATTCCTGACAATTTCTCGGGCTTTGCGATATTCTACTTGCGGCAGTAATATTTTGTGATTTGAAAATAAAATAAAAATTGCAGAATCACCACCGAAATATCGAAAAAGTATCGATCAAATTTTCATTCGATATCGATAAGTTGAAAGTATCGTGAGCATCGACGAATCGCAATTATCAAGGACTTCTCTTGACTGCCTCTTTGAATGGCTCGATACTTGGCGCATACGTCTTAACACTCAAAAGACCGCAGCTAAGATTTTTTTACGTCGCATCTCCAACTCTCCCGAATTGCATATTAAGCATGAATCAATTCCCTGGCTACCTCCCACCATCTCCGTCAAATACCTTCGAGTAATGCTGGACACTAAACTTACTTGGCGAGCCCATATTGATCGACTTATCTCGTTGGCATCAGGACGACTTTCAAAACTCGGCCCGCTACTTCACAGACACACTCCTCTTGGGATTGAATGCTCTCTGCTTCTCTACAAATCTCTTGTCCGGCCACTTATCACATATGCTTCCCAGGTATTGGGTACGGCTAGCAACACTCATCTCCGAAGGCTACAGGTCCTGCAAAATCGATTTATGCGCATCGCCACGGATGCCCCTTGGTACGTAAGAAATCAACAACTGCATAAAGAACTTGGTCTCCTTCCTCTTCACCAGTACATACGTCAGATCGCCTCTCCCTTCTTCTCAAACCTGCCAGATGTTCCAGGAGCTGTGATGTACGACATCGGCGCACGAAACCGCCAGCCCACAGGCCTGAAGAGACAACTCCCACAGGATCTCCTCCTTAGTGACTCTGAATGAAAAAAGCTATGAATATTGTTTCACAATGACTGTTGTTCTTATCTCTTTGATTACTTGTTTTTTATTAACTGTTTTTTTTCTCTTTTGTTTCACAGTGTTAAATAGATAATAGGAGCCAACTTGGTTTTCCTTACATGTTATTATACAGTTCATAAAGATTCAATTAATTAACAAGGATCTGTAAAGCATGTACTGCTGATTGATCATTGAATAAATTAAAAATAGAAATTATCAACGAACCACCCCTATTAATAACTAATACATTTGAATACTTTAATATATCATTAATTTAAAAATACCTCTAATGTATAAAATATATATTTGATTCAATAAATTTCTCAAGCAGTTTTAAATTGTTTATAGCTTTCATGTGCTTTAACTTAAGCTGGCAGTTTGTTGTACAGTTTTGTACCAACATAACCTGACAGATTTTCAAATACGCTAAATCTGTGCACAGTGATAGCAAGGCTGCCTTTATTTCTTGTGTTGTGGTCGTGAATGTTTGGAGAATTTTATATAAATAATGGGTTTAAAAATATAACGGTTTGGGAACTTCATTATTTTTGTTTTGTGAAGGCTTCTCATCACGCATCCAGTCTTTTAATCTTGAAACATATCGTACTGCTCGTTTCTCAATCTTAAAATTCCATTTAAATGTACTTTTGAAATGCTGTCACATTCATCTATGCCATATGAATGTCTTTATGTTTGTGTACACCCAACCTATGTTTTTAAAAATCACCCAAGTACACAGTTTTCATCTACTCGTACTTGATCACTTGTAACAACAAAACTGAGAATGAAGACACTACAAAACAGTTGTACCCTTATCGTGTGTGTTAGAAGACAGTTGAGAGAGGTAATAGTTTTTCCCCCTTTTCCTCGAAGGATTACAGCTTATCACTTTATGGTTCATGAACTTCGGTCAGGTGGAGTCTCCGTCAAAATTATTTCACTTTTTTAAAATACGTACGTTGTAACTCATTACATATAAAGTAATCCGTTTTAATCAGGTTATTTACGCAAACGGATCCCCAAAAATATTTCCGTCTCCGTTTAAGCAGTTTTTTTTTTTTTTTTTTTGGCGTAGAGTATAATTTTACATCGGAAATTGCTCCGTTCCGACATTTTTTTATGTTTTTCCTAGGTTTTCAGCATATAAAGTATCCAATTTAGGCAATATTTACTGTATTTTAATATTATGTAATATTAATTCTTCTCGTGGAAATGTAGAGTCAGACTGAAAAATTCAATGCGATAGCCGGGATTTGAACCACGGATCTTCTGGTTTCCGTCCAGCCGCACTACCATTGTGCTACTATGGCCAACGTGCCGATATGACATTAAATTCTCCAACTGACTCGTATTTTCCCGGTAAACCACTTAGGAGTTCTCATAAACACATGAGACAACTACCTTAATGGCGACTTACTATGCTGTAAGTACTTTAAGGCCCAGGCTTTATAGTTCGGACCACTATTAGGTCAATTAATGAGAATTTAATGTCATAACGGCACGTTGGCCATAGTAGCACAATGGTAGTGTGGCTGGACGGAAACCAGAAGATCTGTGGTTCAAATCCCGGCTATGGCATTGGATTTTTCAGTCTGACTCTACGTTTCCACAATTTAGCCTACACACGGCCAGTGTGAAAGAACAATTAATTTCCATTAATTCTTCTCTGTGGCCCATAAAATAACACATGCATCTGTAGTGTGTGTGTGTGTGTGTGTGTGTGTGTGTGTGTGTGTGTGTGTGTGTGTGTGTGTGTGTGTGTGTGTGTGACTTTCAAAAGGTTCCGAAATCGAGTCTCGATCAAGGTAGCTTTTAACCCAATTATTACAAACATTTTTAAGAAAAAATGTTCCGAAAATAAAATATGAATGGCACTTTGGAGTAGAGAGATCTGGTATGGAAGGGTTGGGTGCAAAATGCAATTAGTACTTCCACTATTTTTTGTAATAACCACACTGTAGAAAAATTAAATATATATTGAACACAAGTCAGACAGTATTCTTCTTAGCCAAATGCGAGGTTTATGCTATCCTAACAAGTTTTGGGTTACATTAGACAAAGGTAGACATCACAAGAAAATTGTATAACAACATTTAGCTTTATTTGTGCAAAAAACTAATTCTAAATATATAAATGCTGTACAAAATATCACATTATATAACAAAGAAGAAAACAATGAGATCTGTTAATGATAATAACCTTCATAGCTGCTGCTGTGTCCACCTCCTAGAGAATAGCTGTCAGAGCCTCCTGAAGAATAGCCATAGCTGCCATGTCCGCCTCCGAAACTGCCTCCGTAACCCCCTCCGTATCCACCTCCGAAACCACCTCCGTAGCTTCCTCCATAACCACCTCCGTAGCTTCCTCCATAACCACCAAGCTCACCACCTCCATAACCACCGCCGTGGCTGCTGACGACAATAGGTACTGGCTTCTTGACAATGACGGTATGGGGTACAGGAACTGCTACAGGCTTGGGTACTGGGACGGGGTAGGGTTTAGGAACATGGACGGGGACGGGATGAGGTACAGGAACCTTGACTGGAACTTTAACTGGGTAAGGAACAGGCCTCTCGACGGGGTATGGTACCTTCTTCTCGACGACAACGGGGTAGGGCTTCGGTACGTGGACTGGGTAGGGCCTGTCTACGGGAACGGCGACGGGAACCTTGACGGTGTAAGGTACCTTCTTCTCGACGTGGACGGGGTACGGCTGTGGTACAGGAACTGCGACCTGCTTGGTGATGGTGATGGCCTTGACGTGGCCGTGGTCTATAGAAGCTCCTCCAAGACCATAGCCGCCGCCGTAACCGCCTCCATATCCGCCGCCATAACCACCTCCATAGCCGCCTCCAAGACCGCCTCCATAACTGTACCCACTAGAGATGATACCACCATGTCCAAGTTCCAGTCCACCGCTATGAAGACCTATGGAGTGTTCCAGGCCACCACCATAGCCGCCTCCGTAACCGCCTCCATAGCCACCGTATCCAAGACCCAGGAGTCCTCGCTTCTCCTGCTTTTTCTCGGTCTCCTCAGCCTTCTTCTGCTCCTCGCATACAGCGAGGACGAACAAACACGCCGTCACCAGGTACTTCTGTAAGAGAAACACAACACGTTACGTCTTACTCTGGATATTTCAGATACATGACCGTGTTCTAGTGAGCTTTTTGAAACAGGCATTACTGTTGAATCATTTCAAACAGTACACTGCTCTGTCTCTATACCACGGTCGTAATTTAAACAAAAATTCACCGCCTATATTTGAATCATTATATATAGGCGGCCATGTGGCTACAATTGAACAAACACAAAACGGATTTAAAAAAAAAACGACAATCGCTATTGAGGTGTATTCATTTCTTTAAAACTTCTTTGTTGTAGTGCTGCATATGTGTGCATTTGATAAGCGCCAAATTATCTCATAAATGAACGTTTGCGTTAGTTCTTGGGTATTTATGTTGTAATCAAATTCGTTGGAAAGGGATGCTAACGGTATAACTGCTAAGTTTAGAAGTCAAAGAAATTATAGATAGCGTCAGCACGAAAAATTCAATGCCATGGCCGGGATTTGAACCACGGAGCTCCTGGTTTCCGTCCACTCGCTCTAACCAATTGAGCCACCATGGTTAACGTGCCGTCATGACATTAAATTCCCCATTTGACTCGTATGGTAGACCACTAGGGCCTCTCGCATCCGAGATTCACCATTTGTGGCGACTTACTATCGTAAGTACTTGAGTCCCAGGCTTCATCATTTAACTCATATTATTTTAGTTAATTGATGTAAATTAATTATTTCTTTACACTAGCCGTATATAGGTTAAGGTTTTTGATAGATAGAGTCAACATGAAAAATTCAATGTCATGGCCGAGATTTGAACCACAAAAACCTTAAGCTATATACGGCTAGTGTAAGGAAATGATTAATTCCAATCAATTAATTAAAATAATCAGAGAAATTATATTTTGTGTCAACTGAGGTGATTATGCAAAACCGCAGAATACGTTTTCCCGAGTGTTTAGCTTAATGAATTAGAAGAACAATTGTTTTTGACTGAGTTTTAAATTGCTCAAGATCTTATAGGTATACGTAATCTCTTATTTCACTAGAAATACGTTTTAAAACTGCCCAATTCTTAAGCAATTATTCCTAGAAAGATATCTGTGTGTAGCTATCTCCCTAGATATTGCTTGTTGTTTGTTTGAATTTTATAATACATTTACTTTTCTGAAAGAGGAAGCCTTTTATTTCATTTATAGGCCAAGTAAAGAGAGTGACCATTCTGAAACATTATTAAAAGATTTGACTATCGCAGTGTTTCTTTATCCTCTTTTACATATAAGAGAATTTGTAATATAGCAATTTCAAGATATTTTTATTTCTAATAACATGAAGTAGAAAAAGGAAAAAATTATTGAAGTGAGTGAGTGAGTGTGTGGTGTTTAAGGGCCCGTCGACAACAAGGTCATTTGGGCCCGAAAAATTATTGAATAAAAATAGTTTCTACACTAGAGCAGTAAATTCAAGAAATTCAAGAAACCCTAACTTTAATGAAATACTTACAGCTGATCTCATTGTGCTGCGGATGGCGTGTCGCTTATGTTTTATCTGACATAATCCATGAGCTTATATACCTAACAGCACTTTCTTCTTGTTCCGTTTGCATCTCCCCTCTCTCCTAAAGCACGTTGTTGTCCCCCCTCGGAACTAGGGACAGCATATTAAGTAATTATGTAATAGAATAACAACGTTAAATCTGCTACCGCTTACCTATGTTAGGAACTAGCTGTTTCCATGCTGTTTCATACGCCGCCTGCAACATCAGAGATTATATGCTCGGACAATTGCACATCGCCTACGATGTTCATTCTTTTAGTATCCTTTAGAGCTCACGGAATACTTATGCGTTACATATACACACATTTGCAATCTCGCTTACCCTTTTCTGAGTCTAACAAGAGCAGGTAATAGTTTTATCTAAATAATAAATGAATTAATTCCGAAAGCTCTGGATTTAGAGGCTAACTGGCTAACCAACAGACCACAGAGGCAGTCTACAAACGTATTACATTTCACCCATATTTGGTATCCAAATTTTATCGGAAATTAGGTTAGGGACAGACAATGGATAAAAAAGACCATTGTAGAAAAAAATATTGTGTTTATTTATGTGGTCTGTGAACAACATAACCCCAAAACAACAAACGACAACCCCTAACTTCAAATTATTATCTTTAAATTAAAAAGATTTCATTATTCCCTTCTGTACTACATATAAAATAGGGAAAGTAAATTATTTGGCACTGAAAGTTTGCCCGAAATACATGTATTGGAAAAAATGTCTTTGTGAGCAGCACAACTCAAACACGAAAAGTCAGTCAAATGTAAAATTTAGTATTTAAGTGTAGCATGTTCCAATAATTTTCAGGATCTCCATCCTAGATTCTCCTCTACCAGAGCTCGCGGCTATGTTTTTTTTATTCGGACGTTAAGGTACCATGTACGGCTAACTTGGGATATGAAATGAAGCCGGTGGTCCGTGTTTTAGATTTATGGCACATATAAGACCCCAAGCTTCATAAAGGGATATTTGAGCAAACTTAAGGGGTCTCTTGCACTTAACATAGAACGAGTCGCTGAAAACCATAACAATTAAAAAGAATGCATAACCCTTTATAGGGTAAATTTTATGAGGATGTTTGTTTTCCCAAAATTGGTTGTGATGGTTTTGATTATTATGTTCAAGTTATGGTCCCTAGAGCTGAGAGATGGGCTAGATTCAAAGTGGATTAGAATGGCAAAATACATACATCAATGGAAGCAAGTGATAGCAGCTCTAAACTGAAAGTGATAGTGAAAATAAACAGTCATTTCTAGATATAACGATACAGTATTAATTAAGGATAGACAAAGGACTGGTATCTTTCAGGTATTTGCTCATCCTGTAAGAAGTGGCCGAGCTGACCCCACAAGTGGGTGGGAGGTCCTTGCTCTTAAGGGATGGTATGGGTTATTTATTTATTTATCCATCCATTAATCCATCCACCCACCCATCCACCTACACATCCACCCATTCACCCATGCATCCATCCATCCATCCATCCACCCACCCATCCACCTATCCATCCACCCATTCACCCATCCATCCATCCATCCACCCACCCATCCACCTACCCATCCACCTACCCATCCACCCATTCACCCATCCATCCATCCATCCATCCATCCACCCATTCACCCACCCATCCATCCATCCATCCATGCACCGATCCATCCATCCGTCCGTCCGTCCATCCATCCATCCATCCATCCATCCATCCATCCATCCATCCATCCATCCATCCGTCCATCCATCCATCCACCCATCCACCTACCCATCCACCTACCCATCCACCCATTCACCCATCCATCCATCCATCCATCCATCCATCCATCCATCCGTCCGTCCGTCCATCCATCCATCCATTCATCCAACCATCAATCCATCCATCCGTCCATCCGTCCATCCATCCATCCATCCATCCATCCGTCCATCCATACATCCATCCGTCCATCCATCCATCCATCCATCCATTCACCCACCCATCCATCCATCCATCCATGCACCGATCCATCCATCCGTCCGTCCATCCATCCATCCATCCATCCATTCATCCAACCATCAATCCATCCATCCGTCCATCCGTCCATCCATCCATTCATCCAACCATCAATCCATCCATCCGTCCATTCATCCATCCATCAATCCATCCATCCGTCCATCCATCCATCCATCCATCCATCAATCCATCCATCCGTCCATCCATCCATCCATCCATCCGTTCATCCATCCATCCATCCATCCATCCATCCATCCATCCGTCCATCTATCCATTTATTTATTTGTTTATTTATTTATTTTTATGGTAAGTAAATAGTATATATTGAATATTACGCAGATAGGGTTTAAAGTCCTGATCATTCTTGATGACTTTTCATAGCTGTTAAAGCGCAAGAGATAGACAAAATCTTACTCAAAATACAGCAGGTGGCTCAACTGCCCCGTCTTTGAGGTAAGCAGATATCCCTTCGTGCGTTAGAAGAGTTGCAGAACGCTATGTGCTAAATCCAGTTCAATAGATGGCAGCGGTGCTCACTGCAAGCGACAAGAGGCAGTTCCCATGATGATGATGATGATGATATATATATATATATATGTATATATATAAGGGCGCCCAACTACGGCGGTCATCAGTGCCCTTTAAAAACTAGTCATGGCAAAAGCCAGATATAAAACTTTCTAAAAACTATACAAGTGTAACAAAACCTATTAAAAATACACGTACATAAAAACATCAATCAAAACCTACTAAAAATTTCGTTCACTAAATCCTAAACTCTAAACTAGACAAGAATCTAAAAACCTTCTCCACGGGTCTCCACGCACGGCCTACACGTGGGTGGGCCTGTTGACCGTCTCCCTCAACCACGAAGAGGAGCCCACACGAGGGAGACTGTTGGCTCGGGACCCCGGGTGCGCCAAACCCGTACCTACCGAAGTAGGCCCCTGGGGGGAGGCAGTTCCCAGACTTGAACTAGCGATAATAGACATGGAATCGTAAAGACCCGAAAAGATACAAAATGTTTACCGCTTAAAATAAAGTGTTTATTTTCAAAAGAATATGCTCACTTTTTATAATTTATTGAGGAACTTTTATTTGAATTTTGCGTAATTATCCAAAACAATTTTTACATTCTCCACTACCTATTTACAGTATATGGTGTAAGCATTGCATTCCAACCAAAAGTTCAGAGCTGAGGTTTCAGTAAAAGTACAGTAGAACAATATGTGTGTACTTATCTAATTTGATCAATGGGATTGTATAAGCAATGAATGAGCGATTCTTTTGGTTCGTTTGAATTCAAATCATATATGATGTCTAGGTCTGACTATTGAGAGAGGACCAGACAGGCAGTACTGTGTAAACGTATTTCTCTCTGCACTGCTGCTAAAACGTCAAATATCTCTGAAATAAACATGGGTATATATGCAGTCTATACTACGAACCTTCAAATTGCAATGAAAGGAAACAGCAGAGTGAAGTAAAGTTTCGGAAATGTTTGCGTACGAAAGCTAAGAGCTACAGACACACTATGTGCTTCATATTCCGTTTTAGTTAACCACTGGCGCGACAGGCTTAAGAGAGTCAAGGCCTACTAATCCGACTGCCGATCTCACGCCCACTTACGTACGGCAGAGGTGGGCGATAATCCAAACGATACGGGGAGGAGATGTGGTCAGCATTGCGGCATCCCCCAGCCGGAACGTTAGTGTCCGTGAGCTTCCTCCCGATGTTGAGTGGGCACCGGTCCTATACCCGGGACCACATCCCCACCCGAGTCGCTTTCCGTGGGCAGGGACCAAGGCATGCTGCCTTAGCACGTTAAGCCATCATATTCCATTTATCCTGAGCTATAGTCGGAGAAGTGACGTTTATTGTTTAGATTTAATTTACAAAAGTATAGTAACTTAGCAATAACAATACTAGTAGTAATAAACATCACAACAATATAAATAACAATAGAATAACAGGCATTATAGAAAGCGAGCAAGTCCCACTGAATCCGTGTCCTCATGATTCCATGGTTCTCTTCACGGAATTTTGCAATGTGTATAGTTCACAGCGTTAGATAAATAGCATCGTAAACAGAGTGTAAGGATCTGATATCCTGCACTCATAGTGCGAGGGCTGTTCAATAAAAAATGATCACAATCTTTTTATTGACGACGTACCTTTACTCATCATCATAATTTTGATGGTCCTTCTCAAAATAGTCTCCCCTGAATGCGATGCACTTGTCCCAGCGTTTCTGCCAGTGCTCAAAGGCATGCTGGAAACCATTTTTGACAGATCCTTCAAAATCGCCTCCGCAGCCTTCACCACTACTTCTGATGATGGATAATGCTTCCCACGAAGGCGTTTCTTCAAGTTAGGGAATAGAAAAAAAGTCACATGGACTAAATCCGGACTATAGGGAGCGTGAGAGATGCACTTCACGTTGATTTTTGCAAGATATTCAGCAACTACATTTGGCAATATGCGGCCGCGCATTATCGTGACAGCATCCAGCCTGCTTCACGGAAATGTCTTTTGCGACTGATATAGACTTGCAATGTTTTCAGGTCATCCCTGTAGTATTGTCCAGTCACTGATGTGTGTGCAGGTACAACATGCTGTTAAATCATTCCATGAATATCAAAGAATGAGATGACCATAACTTTCCCAGCAGAAGCAATCACTTTTGCTTTTTTGGGGGTTGGTGATGAAGGAGATTTCCACACTGAGCTTTGCTGTTTGCTCTCAAGGTCAAAATGATAGAGCCAAGTTTCATTAGCAGTGATTACGTTTGGGAGATACTCCGGATCTTCCTCTAACATCAACTTTAACTGCATTTTACCTCCATTGCAATGACTAAAAGGTGAACTTAGGTGTTAAGCCTTTCAAATGAAAGTATTTATTCACTGCTCGTTTCTCCAAATCCTCCTTTTCCGTGGAACCTCTACACTTGTCGTTTTTAAAATGCAGTCTTTTTTACCTTCCCTAATGAAATGTGTAGTTTTTAACACCCGCGTTTACTACATACGGCACCGCAGGCGGTGACACTGATGATACATGAGATGAAGATGGAGCACCCGTGGAATGAGATGGCGGGGGAAACCGGAGGTCCCGTACAAAACCCGTTGTCCACCACAAATCTCACTTTGCGTTCGCCTGGGATCAAACCGGGGCCGCCTTGGTGAGAGCCAAGCGGTCTAACCACTGAGCCACGGCGTGGCCTTTACCTTCCCTAGTTGTAGCACTATCGTGGTGTTAGGGGATTCTGGTTCCTCTATGCCTTACGGTCGGACCTGAGACATCGAAGCTTTGGATCTGATAGAGAACCAGGATAGATGATCAGCTCAATGACTGGTGTGAAGGTAAGAACAGTGGATGATATATGAGAGCAAGGTGGATGATGGCAAAGATGATGTTGGAGCAATTGGTGGAATGCTGATGGGGGATACCAGAGGAAAACCACCTCAGTGCCATGTTGTCCACCATAAATCTCACTTCACAGTCGCCTGGGATCGAACCCGGGCCGCTTTGGTGAGGGAAAAGTGGTCCCAGATAGTCTTTCATGCCAAATCTTAATGTTTCATTACACTTAAACATGTTGTTGCTTTCTTAATGGATACTCTCGTCTTATATTTCTGGACTATATAGATATACTGTTTCTTACTCTTCCTAAATATTCCTCAATTATTTTAATCCTCTTTGCTGCTCTTATCACTCAAAATTTTAACTGTAATACTGCTCTTGGTGCAACTCTATTCAACCTAGCCCTGCACAGAGCAATAGAAGAACTTGATTCTAAAGGCACGATATTCTTTAAGTCCAGTCAAATATGCGCATATGCAGATGACGTAGTGATCGTGACAAGAGGCAAAAAAACGTTAGTTGAAGTTTATGAAGAATTAGAGAGAAGGTTTAAAGAAATATGATTAGAAGTAAACGAGAAAAAAACTAAATACATAAAAATGAGAGCAGATAAAAGCAAAAGAATAATTTCAAATCTAGTAGTTAGAGACAAAACATTTGAAGGGGTATACACATTTAGATATTTAGGAGCTCTTGTAAACAATGATAATAATTTAAACGAGTGCATAGAAGAAAGAATCCAAAGTGGAAATGCAGCATATTATGCAAATTTATCACTATTGAAATAGGTTTATTAGTAGAAGGACAAAATACAAGATTTATAAAACCCTGATAAGACCAATAGTAACATACGCTGCTGAAACTTGGACCCTAAACAATGCAGATGAAGAAATACTTCGAAGATTTGAAAGGAAAATAATAAGACGAATCTTTGGACCTGTAAAAGATAAAGATCAATGAAGAATAAGATATAATCATGAAATAGAAGAATTAATACGAGGGCTATCCAGAAAGTAGATTACGTTTTCGTCCGTTTCCGCTAGGGGCGGGGCTAGCGCGGCCATCTTGGGGTCAGAGCGTTGCGCAGCTCAGTCGGCATCTAGGCGTGCTAGTGAGAGGTTCGTGCTGTGCTCCGTTCAGATACTGTGACGGTTTGAAATGTCTGCGTTAATTGAAAATCCCGCGAGCTGCGAGGTGCGTGCAGTAATAAGGTTTCTGACTGCAAAAAACTGTTAGTTAGTTAGTTACTAACACTCCCCACATGGCAACCTTGGCCTTCGGGGTAACCTCACCCCACCAAGTGATGACCGGACCCATTTCTCAGGTGGAGGCACCCAGAGGGCAAAAAACTGTAAACCGATAGAAATCTATCAGCAGCTTTGTGAAGTGTATGGGGACAACATTATCACTGAAGGTGGAGTGCGTCAGTGGGTCATCAGATTTAAAAATGGCCGAACCAATGTTCACGACGAAGATCGAAGTGGGAGACCCAGCATAGTGACTGCCGAACTTGTCGAAAAAGTCGATGCTAAAGTCCGTGAAAATCGAAGGTTCACAATAACGGAACTTTCTTTGAGTTTTCCACAAATTTCGCGAAGTTTGTTGGACGAAATCATCAGCGAAAAGCTTGGTTACCACAAGTTTTATGCAAGATGGATTCCAAAAATCTTGACAGAGGACCACAAAAATCAGCGAATGGCTGCAGCGTTGAACTTTTTGGACGTTTACCATAAGGATGGCGACTCTTTACTCGATCGCATCGTTACTGGTGACGAAACATGGATGAAACACGTGAACTGTGAAACGAAATTGCAATCAATGCAGTGGGGGCACACAAGTTCTCCCCAAAAACCCAAGAAATGCATGCAAACAATGTCGGCAAGGAAGATGATGGCGACTGTTTTTTGGGACAGAAAAGGTGTGATTTTGGTGGACTTCCTGGAAAGAGGCACTACAATAAACTCTCAAAGGTATTGCCAAACTCTCCAAAAACTCAGAAGAGCCATTCAAAACAAGCGCAGAGGAATGTTGAGCTCTAAGATCTTGTTGATTCACGACAACGCCCGGCCCCACACGGCAAATGTCACTCGTGAAGTTCTTGAATCTTTTAAGTGGGAGTTGTTTCCTCATCCGCCGTACAGTCCCGACCTGGCACCGAGCGACTTCCACCTATTCCCAGCAATGAAGAAGTGGCTGGCTATGCAGCGTTTTGATGACGACGCACAGCTGCAAGAAGAGGTAACGAAGTGGTTGAAGGCGCAGGCGGCCGAATTTTTCGACGAAGGAATTTCCAAGCTCGTACATCGCTACGATAAATGCCTTAATTTGAATGGTGACTATGTCGAAAAGTAGTATTTGAGTGTGGCTTTGATCTGTATATAATAAAATTTGTTTCCTATACTTTGTTTACTTTTTATTCCAAAACGTAATCTACTTTCTGGATAGCCCTCGTAAATAAGCAAGATATTGTGAAATTTATAAAAGCACAAAGGATAAGATGGCTAGGGCATATAGAGAGAATGACGGAAGATAGAATGCCAAAAAAAATATTGAAAGGAAGATTGTATAATAGACGAAAAAAAGGAAGACCGAGAACAAGGTGGTTAAATGATGTAATGGATGACCTAAGAACGATCGGAATCAGAGGCTGGAAAAGTAAAGCGGAAGACAGAGATGTGTGGAGGAGGATCGTGCAGGAGGCCAAAGCCCACCAAGGGCTGCAGAGCCAGTAGAGAAGAAGAATGCTTCTCTTGTGTAATTTGTACATTTTGCTTCCTATACAAAATGTTTCCAATCCATTAACCCCCACATGCTAATAAATAACGTAGTACTTCTTCTGGTTTCTTGCATATACCACACCATCCTCAATATCTTCTCAAAAACCTTTTAAAGTCAACGCCACTGATTGTTTTTAAGCTATGCCATACCTTTAAAATCCATTTCAATACAAAGCATATTCCTCTCTCCGCCAATCATTTTTAATTGTGCTATATAATTTTACAAAACCTCGTCTCCCAACCATACCAAAGTCAACAGAGCTTTGACATTCAGTTTTCCGAGACTTTCGGTTTTAAGCAAACATCTAAGTTGGCAGGTTTTAGTGGTTATAAAACTGTGGGCTGCGATTCGCGAATGTTTCACATGAAAATATATATTAATTTAAGATCAACTTTATTTTTATTGCAACATTAGCAGAACTCGTAAATATGCTCACCTTGTGTAATGTATTTAATAAATGTTTCGTTTTTTATATATATTGTTCACACATAGCCATACTTATTCTGTATTTCCGGTGAACTTTTTGTATCAAACTTTCTAGTGCCAAATGTAACAAGTACTTTCACTATTTGTTCTATTAAGTACCTAATACAAAAATGTTGGACATAACTCTGAGAAGCTTCTTGTTAGTCATATATTAAGCTTTTGTTATCTTGACAAAGTTTACATTATGCCAATTTAGGGTGAAAGTTAGAGTTAGTAACACATCACAAGGACTTCTATAAAGAACATTTATATTTATTGGTGCAAAATACTAATTCTATATACAATATGTACAAAATATCACACTATATAACAAAGAAGAAAACAATGACATCTGTTAATGATGATAACCTCCATAACTGCCGTGTCCACCTCCTAGAGAATAGCCATAGCTGTCGTGACCTCCTCCGAAACCGCCTCCATAACCACCTCCGTAACCTCCGAGGTCACCGCCTCCATAACCACCGCCGTGGCTGCTGACGACAATGGGTACTGGCTTCTTGACAATAACGGGATGGGGTACAGGAACTGCTACAGGCTTGGGTACTGGGACGGCGTAGGGTTTAGGAACATTGACGGGGTACGGCTGTGGTACAGGAACCTTGACTGGAACCTTAACTGGGTAAGGAACAGGCCTCTCGACGGGGTGTGGTACCTTCTTCTCGACGACAACGGGGTAGGGCTTGGGTACGTGGACTGGGTAAGGCCTGTCTACGGGAACGGCGACGGGAACCTCGACGGTGTAAGGTACCTTCCTCTCGACGTGGACGGGGTACGGCTGTGGTACAGGAACTGCGACCTGCTTGGTGATGGTGATGGCCTTGACGTGGCCGTGGTCTATAGAGGCTCCTCCAAGACCATAGCCGCCGCCATAATCGCCTCCATAGCCGCCGCCGTAACCACCTCCATAGCCGCCTCCAAGACCGCCTCCAAGACCGCCTCCATAACTGTGTCCACTAGAGATGATACCGCCATGTCCAAGTTCCAGTCCACCGCTATGAAGGCCTATGGAGTGTTCCAGGCCACCGCCATAGCCGCCTCCGTAACCGCCTCCATAGCCACCGTATCCAAGACCCAGGAGTCCTCGCTTCTCCTGCTTTTTCTCGGTCTTCTCAGCCTTCTTCTGCTCCTCGCATAGAGCGAGGACGAACAAACACGCCGTCACCAGGTACTTCTGTAAGAGAAACATCGCACATTACGTCTTACTCTGGATGTTTCAGATACATGACTGTGTTCTAGTGAGCTTTTTATAATGAGGCATGAATCATTTCAAATAATGCAGTCCTCTGTTTCTAAAGTTGCCAACAATAGCCCAGCTGAAATGTTATTGCGCACTTCATTATATCCTTCAAACGGAAGATAAGTTGTAAGCAGGTTTTGAATGATTAAATATTCGAAATTTAATTATTAATAAAGTACTCTAAATGGCATTTCAACCAAAATTTATGACGTAATTCCCTCAACAATCAAAAACTTGGTTATAAGCTCCTTTGTTGTTAATTTGTGTAAGATTTTGTACATACAAACTGAAACATAACCTAAAATACAATGTGATTTGTAACCAATCCCCTCCAAATTTTCAGCAAATGATAAAGCATGACTGCCATACGATTTTTGGTACAATTTCAAATTACGCAAAATATACCTGAAATACATGTTTCGAAGCTCCCTCAATCTAAAGCAATGTTTTGAAGAAAAAAGATTTGTGTTTGTGTTTGTTAGTTTATTTGTGTCTTATTTTCTAGGCAGTAAATACAAGAAACCCTAACACTAATGTAATACTTACAGCTGATCTCATTTTGCTGCGGTTGGCGTGTTGCTTATACTTTAACATAATCCACGAACTTATATACCTAACAGCACTTTCTTCTTGTTCCGTTTCCGTCACTAATACATTGCATCTCCCCTCTCCCCTGGGAAAGGAGATTAGAGCACGTTGTCGCCCCTCCCTTGGACTTCAGGTTGTATAAATGCTGTTATATTCTCTGCCACTTACCTGTTATTTCATTCATACGCTGCCTGAAACATCTAAGGTTATATATTAGCTATTTGCCTTTGGAACAATTGCACATCGGCAGCGATGCTCATTCTTTTGTTACTCTGTTGACTTCACAGCACGTTTGGGCGCTTTACTCAACATCAGTTTCACACACATTAGTATTCTAGTTCATACTTTCAGAGTCTAAGAAACTAAGAGATAATGCTGAATAAATAATAGTTTAATCAGCCCCGAAACCTCCGGATTTAGAAGCTAGCAAGCTAACACAGAGGCAGTCTATAAATGTATTACATTTCGCACAAACTTTGATATCAACATTTAACGGGAAATTCTTAGTTTCAAGCCCACTTACAGTGGGAACACAGAAAGGAAAGAAGAAAAAGTGTTTTACAGAAAAGGTTCCGTGTTTGTGAGTTTGTGTCAGTGAACGACGAAACCCAAAAGAAGATAAACAAACAGCCGCTAACCTGAAATCACTTTTAGATTAAAAAATAAATTCCTTATTCCATTCTCTGCTACGTATAGCAAAATAGGTAGAGAAAATTATTGCTCCCAAGTACGAAGATTGCCTCGGAAACACGTGTTTCGAAACATCGTGCGAAAAAAAATTCAAACGCGAAATGTCACTTAAATAGTCAATTTAATATTTACGTCCAGCGTGTTCCAGTAAATTTCAAGAACGTTTTCAGAAACTCGTGAAAATCATTAGTATATCTGCCTTCGGAAGGGACGTGAAGCTGTTTGGGCCTTGTCATAGATTTAAGGCAGGTAAAGCAGCCTTAAATCTGCGAAAAAGTCTGTGAGCAAAATTAATTTGTCTTTCACTCTCGGTATAGAATGAGACTCTTGGAAACAAGTGGTTAAAATACGTTCATACCAAGAAGCTTTAACATGAAGTCTTACGAGAATGTTGAACTTTTAATAATTAACTGTTATTGTTTTTATTAATATACATATGTTTAAGGTATCTTTATGGCAAATAAAATGTTTATCTTGAATTATCTACAAAGGAGCTCTAAAATCATGATCATTCTGAATGACTTTTGCCTAACTGGTAAACCCTAAGGGATTGACAACATGTTACTTAAAACAAATATATTAAATCACACAAATTGTGTGTCTAGAGATATTCTTTGTTATTGGTTTCAAATTTCAAATATTTTTACGTTCCTCAATTGGGAAGCTGTATTGTTATATTTTGGTTACACAAAGAGAATTTAATTGCAGAAGTAACCCTATCCCAAGCCTACTG